>BLXT01006951.1:570494-581988 GCA_019648995.1 Plakobranchus ocellatus | reverse complement strand
GTTTATGCTATAACTACATTTATAGACAATGCTGAAACTGACAGAATCCTCAGCTGTCCACACACCTAACCCGGTTCTAAGCCATGTGTTTATGCTATAACTACATGTATAGACAATGCTGAATGACAGAATCCTCAGCTGTCCACACACCTAACCCGGTTCTAAGCCATGGGTTTATGCTATAACTACATGTATAGACAATGCTGAAACTGACAGAATCCTCAGCTGTCCACACACCTAACTCAGTCCACAATTTACTGCCTGAAAGTCTTGTTTGTAGCATCACTTGACCAAGCTACATGAGACATTTCATTCCAACTATCAAGTTAGCTTTTTATTTTTTAGCTGCAAAATACCTCATTTTATGGTGACCTTATGCCTGTTGCTACTGAACCAATCCTCATATAAAATGACATCATCCTTACATCACATAACAAAATACACACTTTTTAATTCTTATTTACAACACTGGCTTTAAGACTTCCATCTTGTTGAATGCCCTCTCCACATATATTGCTATAATTATTTTTGATTGAAAATAAAAAACAATTCAAGCTAAGGAATTCACAAGATTGTCAAACTTTCTATCAATATTGCTTTTATATGGAACGTAGAACTCAAAGCTTGTGCTTTTCACCATACACATGTAATTGCCAAAATCACTTTCATATGACATAAAGTAATAGATCCTTACACATGCAGCTTTCCTTCTTTTAAGCATGAAAGTTTAAAAAAACTGGCTGATGATCTCATACACGCATAACAAAAGTATTTTTATCCTGTTCAGAAACATGACTCATGAAAAAAAATATACAGCAGAAACATCAGTATGGATCAACATCACTACGAATGGTACAAAAATATAATACACACACAAACAAACATACATTAAGAATTTGCGAGCAGACTAAGTGCACTTTACATGCATCAAAACTTCTTTGCAAGTTTACAGCATATTTTTTTAATGAATTTTCATGTTGTAGCTTATTAATCACGAGAATGTCAAATTCCCATATTTTGGAAAGTGGTAACAATAACACAACAAGACAAAACACAAAACAATTAAAACCTAGCAAAATTATGATAGATATAAAAACATATTACGTAACTAAATCAGCAATGTTAGACAAATTGACAATTAAATCACATAAAGAATTACAGATGTCCAGTGGAAAACCAATGAAAAACTTAAAGTAAAGAAGTCACCAAGTTTAGCATTTGTTAGCCGGGCCAGTTGAAGCAGCAATACGTTAAGAGGGATGAGGGCAAAGATACAAAAAGGCTGGATAGGAAAGCTGAGAAAGGAAGACAGAGAGAGAGAGAGACAAAGAAAATAAATCTAGAAATTAGAAAAGAAAGAGTTAAACAAAGGATAAACGCTTTTCAATAAAGGGAAGATCTAACACCTGAAAGACTGTATTTACCACCTCAAGCTCTATAGCATAGACAAGCTTGGTCACTCCTTATCTACTCCTGAAGACCAGATCTGCTGCTTTCATTTTCATAAAGTTCCATGTATGAATTTGCAACAAATAGAATTCTCTCTTGCTCACAAAAATATAAAGTAAAGTGCAATAAATGGTGCTGGTAGGTGTGTATACACTGTGTGCTTCAGGTGGTTTGTGTGTTTAGATCATCATTACCTGTCCAGGTGGACTATCTGAATAGGCCTATACATCCAGTGCAAGAGTTTACATCTCTAGGCCTTTCTGATTGGGCTTGGGACTCATGAGTACATACGTCTCCTGTCCTGTAAATTTGCATCCTTTTGCATCACCAATCCATGAAGAGGTTTAGATTAGAGCCAGTAAGTTTATCAAGTGGGCCTACAGGCTAACTGTATTCATACAACAGAAAACTGCAGCAAGAGCAGATGCCAGCCAATCAGTTCCTCTGACGCACTGCAGAGCTGGCAATGCTAGTTCCAAGTGGAACCAAAATCAAGACTGTTTCTCAGTTACAACCGAAATCAGAAAGTACAGGGTGAAGCAAAGGCTTCACATCCAGCTACCAATAGATAAATAAGAATAGCAACAGGGATCAGGAGGCAGTGATGAGACTTTCCCACCAAGAGGCTGCAAATACTGCAAGAAACATTTTTAATGCTCAAGATTTTTTCTTTGAGTACATAGAGACAATATAAAGAGTGCTGCAAAAAAATTCCACCCTCAAACCACAGCATGTTATTACTCTTTTACAGTTAAATTTTGAAAATTCAGTGGTCTTATTCTTATAGATGATGTTTCAAAATCACCCCCCTCCCCTCCCCTTCTTGTAAAAAGAAAAATCTTAAATCCAGTGAGAGGCAGACATGATTCTTTTATTCTCAAAATATTTTGAAAATTGAATGAAAGTCAATATCAGTACAAGTAAGAATGATAATGAAAAAATACAATGAAAATGTGCCCAACACAGCCAAAACTTTTGCAAAAACACTTTACTAGTTAATAATACTATACATATGGACAGGAAACATTGATAAAGGAGAGTGTTGACAAATTAAAATATTAAGGCTCATCTTAAAGTTCCTACACTAACCTTTCTTCTATTTGCTTTACTAAGTTTCCTAGAATACTATATTATGCACTCTCTTTATATGTGCATGCCGACTTATCTTTTTTTTCCCTGCTTAGTGAGCAACTGAATAATCATGTAAGATCTAATGGATTTCATTTAACAAATGGTCCTGATGGTACATACAAAAATATTGAGCAGACCAAAAAATGTCAATATAAAAAAAAAATACTGAGGAAAGCATGCCATTATTACTGTCAGAATGATTATCAATTCCAAAAATAAATTTTAAAAAAAAAATGGCATTTAATATAAATGTTGATATAGGCAGAGTGTAAAGGAAAAGAAATTTATTTAACAATATATATGTGAAATAAAAATGAAAATATTAAATCTCACACAGTTGTAGAAATTACCAACCTGTTGTAATCTCAAAAAAGAGAAACTGTGCCTTAAAAGAGGAAAAAAATTTTTTTTTCTTAATATGGTTTACTTGGGCTAAGGAAATGCATGAATACTATAACTAGTGTAAGTCTTGGACACAGGTAGGAAAATCTCAACGGGAACAAAAGATACACAGGGACTGCGGCTCACACAGAGATATTGTCAGTACCATCTGATGTTTATTGCCATTATTTTCATTATTATATACATACATGTATATTGTAAGCTCAGTTGATTTTACTATTGCATGAATTGTCCCACATGATTGGACAAACTGAAAAAAAGGGCTCACTCGCGCATACTGTAGCATCAACCTATATTGATTGACATCAACAGGACATTGATATGTCTCTATGTCCAAGTTATTTCTCTAATAAGAAAATGTCATTTCAGTGGGTTAGTAACTATTTTGACAAACATTTACACTTATGTACAAATTGAAACTATTTTCTCCCTTATGCATGCATGAAAAACTGGGAAAAAAAAAAATCAAAGGCTTAACCCTTTGACTTTGAGCACAAACAGGACACAATTCTATCTCTGTATGAGAGACTTTGAACACAAACAGGACACAATTCTATCTCTGTATGAGTGACTTTGAGCACAAACAGGACACAATTCTATCTCTGTATGAGTGACTTTGAGCACAAACAGGACACAATTCTATCTCTGTATGAGTCTCTGACACAGAACGAAGAACTCATTATGCACGTTCCAAGGGGAAAACTGTTGAAATATATCAAGCAGCATTAAAAACGTTTTTTTACTTTCTTTGATGTTTGTTTCAGTTTTGCTTCTTTACGTTATTGGTGATTTTTTTTTTCCTTCAATTTTTTTCAAAGAAAAAAAAATGTTTATCAGGTGTATGAATAGTTACATCTTGGGCGAAAATCATCAAAGCTTTATCCAGTAGCCTGTGCTGATTTCATAAAAACGAATTTTAGGAAAACCAATGCCAAGGAAATAAATATTAGAAAGGACTAGTCTCACACAAAGCATTTATACGAAATACCAATTCTTCCTTCTTTCATCATTCTCGTTGCATTAGTTTTAAGTCAGAATCTGTAGAGTGTATTGTCACATTATAAAAGAGATGATTTACAAACAAAAAGCAATGAGAAATTAGATTCATTTCAAAGCAATAAGTAACCAGCACAGATGTCAGACTCTTGTAAAATTGCTTTACACAGTCATTAGATGTATTCACTCAATGCAACTGAGAGAACACACACAACCACTGTGTCAAACGTTTGAATTATAAAGATTATGATTTACTGTTCATGACTGTCAATTTTTTAACCTGCCACAGGTGCAAACCTCGTACATGTATTTTGTAGTGACAGTATGCAGATTACTCATATCCGTCAAAATTTGATTTTATACAGTGGAAACCTTTAACACCCAAGTCCGCTTATTCGAATTTCTCATAAATCAAAGTATTTGTGATCTGAGGTTTATTTCTCTTCATTGGTTTTGATAAGATTGAACTCATTATTCAAAGTCTAAGAAAGTCGATTCTCATCATTCAAAGTCCACATTGCCACAAAACACAATGAGAAAAAAATTTGCTTTCCTCTCACCACTCCCAAAACAGTGCCCATCACTGTTTTAACAAAGCTGGCATACTCCAGGAGTACCAACATGAGAGAGAGAGGAGGAAAGTTGGGTACCGAATGTAGGTTTAATAGTTAGTGGTGTTCTCTGACCCCTACTTTTGCCCCTTTTATTAATTCAAAGTCTCATTATTCGAGGTCTTGGTCTTTTCCCTGGCAGTTTCAATTATGAGGTTTCCACTGTACTTTTGTCATACATGACCTGAAGGCTGTAAATGCCACATTAAAACCACATCAATACATGAGAAACATCAGTATCAATGAAGGGTACATGCCAAATCTAAGACAAAGAAGATAAAAGCCCAATGATCCCATCTACTTCCTTGAGATTGCCTTTGTTTGGATAAAACAAAAAATTTGTCAATGCATCCAATAGAAAAGAAACTGCATGCACGCAAGCACACACACACACACACACAAACAGAGAGAGAAAGAGAGCGAAGCATTAATTATATGCAAGGTGCTTGGGAAAGCCATGGAGTGTTTGTTTAGACCTGAATGTGTATAGGATACAAGGTTAATAAAGGCCATTACTTCCCTTAGGTTAGTATTGAGTGATGGTTCTTTCCCTTTCGGTAATGCATTGAAAGAGAGGGGAAGGAGGCAAGCATTCAGGATTCTGTGCCTTGTGCATGTGGGACCTGGATATTAAGTCAGCTTGTGGGCTGCTCTTTGTCTCAGGTGGCCTAGCCACTAGTGTTGTGTGGCTGTGGACATTACACTTTGCAGAGAGTGTGTGGCTTTTTCACCCACCCCCCTCCCCCTCTCTTGTCTCCCTTTTCCCATGCCTGCCAAGTGACAGTATTTACTCACACAGAGAGTGAATGACAGGAATGAATTTATAAGCAAAGGCTGATATTGCCTGTCCCCCTGACTTGCCAGTAAACCTGGGCTAGGCCTGGATTATGACTATATCTTGCTCATCCTATTTACATGTATTTAACAATTTACCATTTCTGTACATATTTGTAAAGCTGCAGACTATGGGGCTTTGATAGTGTACTTTAAGTTTTTATACAGCTCTTCAACATTGGGTCTGTGCTGATTTTTTACTCCCAACGTAATGTGTCGATATGAGCTAAGGTATGTTTCTAGGGGAAGTTAACCCCATCCGTACCTGGTGTTTTATTGTCGTATCTGTACATCCGGGGTAACTGAGTGCCCCCACAGTTTAATATCAATATAGACGTATCGGAACATATGGGATAACTGCAAGCCCCTAAACATATATAGTAAAAAAATCGCTATATACCTATGCCTACATTGGGGGTAACAAAATCACCCCATACTTCACATAGTAAAAAATAATGGAGGGTTTCAGAAATGATCTCAGGTCAGTTCAATATTGGTTTTCTGTCAATCATTATTATGTAATCATATGTCAAATTTAATATTTGAGAAATACTGAAAAGCTGAAAGAAAAATTCCCATTTTAATTATTTAAAAAAAATTATAAACAAGCCTTGGGATAACAAAATTACCCCATATGTACGGATAGAGTTAAGAGTTCAGAGTGTATTTAGGGGTATTGATTGTCTACCCCATTCTACTTTAGGTGCCCTGTTTGAAGCAGATACTGACGATCCTGAGCCTCCACTTAAAGTTATAAGGCCGCTGTAATGACAGGCATCCAGTCCAATTGAGTCTATTTTAATAATTTCATAGTCAGAGTTCATTTTCTATTTCAGTAAAATCAGATCTAACTTGCTAAAAAGGTTATACATTTTTCCATTAAACGCTTTGTTATTTGACTCTTACAATGCCGTAGTCAGCAGTCATGCTGATTATTAACGCCTATTATTTACACTGTATTTCACACAATAAAGATTCTAATGCTGTACAACCATATAGGTGGAACACCAAATGCAATTTAAATGGTACTAGTCAGGTAAATTTCTTCTGTATCTCGCGTTGCTTTGGCTATAACTGGAGGGCAAAGAGTTTCATGAATTAATTCTGACTGCAGGTATTTGGATGAAAGAGTCGAAGTCATAAACACACGAAGAAAGAACTTGCGCACACAAAAAAAGCGATTAAATAAAGTTGTGATTTTGAGGAATCTGTGCTCAACCTAATTGTGTTCAACTGTATGGTCTTAACACAATGTTGGGAAGAGCAAAGCACTGACATATTCCATAATTACATTTTGTGAGTCACAAGAGATCTACACAACACTTAAAACATTCTTTCTGGGACAATAAATGATGATTAAAAAAATAAAAAGCAATCACATAGAATAATTTTTGCTCCAAAAAGCTAAACAATTCACAAATCTATTGTCGCTTCAATGGTGGACAAGGCAAGTAGGGAATAGCAAAATTGATTATTAGTTTTTTGCAGGGGACAATAAACATGCAGTACAAAAAGTATTAAAACAGAGGCCGTCTTGGCTATAGCAATGCTCGTGTAGCCTCACCTCAGTTTCTCTGAATACATCTCATTATCTCTGAATACACCTCAGTATCTCTGAATACACCTCTGTATCTCTGAATACACCATACTACTACTATATATAACACTACAAGAGTTACATACATAGAAAAATGAGTCAATCTCAAGTCTGACATCGGGAATCTCCATAGATAGACCAGCAATTGAAAAAACATATTTTGGGTCTGCTGTTTATTGCAACTTTAGTACCACTACCTTCACCTCTGAAACATCACAGGTCAGAGGTCATCACTGAAGAATGAATTACATTTCTTCAACATCCAAGAACTTTATTGTCTTGGCTTTTTACAACTTTTGCAAAACACAATTATTTTTTTTATTTACACGTATACAGTACAGCCACATTACAAGCCACAGAAAATTTTATTTTTCACTGACATTTCACAAGCCATCTTTCTTATCTCTCCACTTCAACAATTTCGTATTTTTCAAGACAAGAGCAAAACAGCTACATACATTCTCAAAATGTCATCACAGAGAAACATAAGTTTAGGAGTCAGGATCAAAATCTTTTATGTTAAACAAGTATTATTGGGGTAGAATAACCGTAATAAGGGATTCCCTGGACCGTCCATCATTCAGGTGAAAGGTTTTTACCAAGCCAACTCTGGACCTTCTAGTTTTTGGATGGAATGTTTGTGCAAAAAAAAAAAAAATTGTTTAATTAGAGCAATTTTATAAATAATTATCTTTATCTCTCTTCTATCTCTGTCTCTCTCTCTCTCTCTCTCTAAATACATATCAAACTATCTATTTGTCTGCTGGAGCTACATAAAAAGCAGTACCCTCCATAACAATACTGCCCTTCACTTGATTACAGCAGCTATCTATTTACAATTTATATTGTGCTCTAATTTCTGAAATAATGTTGTACAGATTCTTTGTCTTTTATAAATAAAATTGTTAAGAATGATACACATTGATCAAGTGAAACAAAAATTGGAACACAAAAAAAAAACCTTCCACCTAAGCTATTATATTGAGGTGAAATCTACCCAAATAATGGAGACCCTATACCCTCCATTACTTGGGTGGAAAGTTTTTTTAATAAAAATCAAGTAGCCTGGGAAATAAATCTTCTTGTCTTATTCTTATATTACACTTTAAAGTTTTGTTTGCCTTGCTTTTTAATTGAAAATCGTCAAGAGTAGAGGAATGGTAATGGCCATGAAGGGAAACAAAATTGAGACAAAACCCTGAAAACTTTCCACTCAATAAGAGAAGGGCCTAAGCGGTCAGTGTCATTATAAATGTAATATCCACCTCAAAAGTAATAGTTCCTTTTTATTATTTTCAAATACTATTCTTCCTCTCTCAAACACTCACAAACATGTATATACATCATTTCAAAAGAAGAATCTATATGGTGACAAATTAAAATAATAAAACAGAGTACAAAGTCAGTGACTGATACAGCCATCAGCTATCATTATACTGATTATTTGACAAAGCAACTTGTTTTAGGAAATGAACATGGAAATCAAATCTGGAATATTCTCACAAAATCTTCTCAGCCATTTATCCAGTATTGCACCATATTCAAATGGAAAGAAAACAAAAATCCACAGTCATTGAACAGAGCGTTTGGGTGAAATGGAGGAGCTGAGACAGAAACAAACCTACGACAGCATGTCTTGGGATGAGACCTGCAGAGTCAGGTGTTGGTAAGAATAACAGTTTTGAGAATAACACATTTAAAGTCAATGTTTCCTCCATTGAAATGCTTTCAACTTCAGTTACAATATTCTTTCTTAGCACAGACTTAAAAATTAATAGAAATAGATCTATACAACTTTTACAGCCTGAAAGTGCACACAGTTGAACTATGAACAAAGTGCATGCCTCTTATATCGACATGCCTTCTTAAGTCCTTATTTCATCCTCTTAATTATAAGAAAATACATTTACCTCTATAAACATTATCTCTCTCTCTCTCTATTTCTCTTACATTGATATGTCAAATATAAAATTAGCCAAGCAATACAGCCTACACTTGCAGTTGAAATTCAAAGAAGAATTATAACCTTTTGCTTCTCCCCTACCATACATTCTTTAGTTGTTTTCCTACAGCCAAATAGCACCAGCCACTTAAAGCTGTGTCATCAATGAAATTATACATTCCTTAGTTGGTTTCCTACAGCCAAACAGCACCAGCCATTCACAGCTGTGGTCATCAATGAAATTGTATTTTCCTTAGATAACTTTTATCACAGTCGAATTGAGAAGAAATACCATGACCACATCATGGTCAAGATGTCATTCTCCACCTCACAGGCAACATCTTCAGATCTATTCAGCACCTTCATCCTTAATGCCCTGTATGATATGAGGTCAGGGTGGGATAAAGTGACCAAAAATATACCACATTAAAACAGAAGAGCTGGAAAAGGCAATGTAATCGCTAAGCCATTGTGGAATCTCTACAGACATCAGCACAAGATCTTGTCGGCATGAACAGCAGAAGAGGTTTCTGTGGCAAGGTACAAAGCTTGCAATCTCAGAACGAAGCTGAGTCAGACTCAGATGAAGAACCCCAGGGGGAAGTAAGGAACTGATAGACTGGCATAGCAGTTTTTTGCAACCCTTGCGGCCGCAACATGATCGCCAAAAAAGGCAAATTTCCTGTTTTGCATTGCAATCGCAAAATTTGTTGATTTTTGCAATTTTTTGCAAAATTTGTGGTGATATTCCAAGAAGAAAGAGAAAAAATTAAACATGCGGTCACCATAAAAAAAGTTTAACCGTTTTGCCGAGTTTCCTGTTTCAGAAAATTTACTGGAGTAGCTTCTCTTTGCTACTTGTGCTAAACACACTGCCTGATTCTGTTAAACTTTAAGCTTGTAGCTTTGGGGTTAACAGGAGTAAAGATATCTTCGATTGAACATTAGGCCGAGAGAATCTAGAATCTACCGAGAAGAAAATGGATCCGTAGGCAAATGAAAAATCCAAGTGTGATGGAACGGCATTCACAATTTCCTAAAGAAATGCATCAGGGAGAAAACTGTTTTGCGTTACTTGCAATTTAGTTTTTGACCAAACGAGGAAGTCAAGTGTGTCTTCGCATTTGGGCTTCAGAAAGCATAAATTGAAAAGGGAACTGGCAGAAAAATCAAACCTACCTGCAAAAAAAAAGCTTGTATTAACAGTCTTCGACCAGTGTTCCCTCAACCATTGCCAAGATAATTAGATCTAGTTAGATTCTAGGTCTTAACCTAAAGTAAAATCCTAAAGAGAAGAAATGGTGATAGCGCCCATCTGTAAAGAGTCACTAAGGCAGTCAGTCCCTAATTTAATAGGTTGACTCCACCCGAGTTATAATAAAGATGGTCATGGTGCCTCCTCCAAACGAGTTGTGTGGCATTCCTTGATTGGGATTGGTGCCAGATCAGGAGATCAGACATTACAAGTTACATCCAAAACCTGGGTCCAGCTGCTTTGAAGTCCTCACCCACAGAGGCCATCAACATAGAACATTTTTAAGGACTCTGCCTTTGCAGCAGTTCCAAATCTTGTCGGTTGCACAAGGCGCTATATTTATTCCACAGTTAGCTCTGCCAATGCTGAGGAGATTTTCGCTATACAATACTGTGTTGTCTGAGAGGCGATGGAATCTGCCGGAGAGCTCATTGAAACAACTCGCTTTTCTTTATTACAACAACTTTGTTGGAAAAGATTTTTTTCACTAAATTTTTTTTTTTTTTTTGCCTTTTTTTTTTTAAATAAATGCAATTTTTTTTTCAATTAATCCTATTTTATTTCACCATTTAGTCAATCTACATTCATTATCACTTCCCTTTTCTCTTTTATAAATCTGTTGTTCGTTTTCAACTGAAAAAAAAATCGCAAAATGCTTGCAAAATTTTTGCAAATTTTGCCATTTTTTGCTTGCAAAATTTGAGACTTGGTTTATGCCAGGATAGAAATGTGGCACCAGGAGAGACACGGGCTGCAGTAGCGACACTCTGAGCTTTTGCAGAAGTCTTGAGAGTTTTTAAAAATAAAGTGGAAGAGATAGCTGAAATAAAAACCATCGTTTTTCAATGTATCAGCATACCGAATACAATTACTGCACCTAATGTGAATGAGATTCTAGTTGGACTATGTATCAGCATACTGAATACTATTGTTACACCTGTTAGGCAATGTATCAGCATACTGAATACTATTGTTGCACCTGTTAGGCAATGTATCAGCATACTGAATACTATTGTTGCACCTGTTAAGCAATGTATCAGCATACTGAATACTTTTACTGCACTTGATGGACAATGTATCAGCATACTGAGTACATTTTTTACTGCACCTTCTGGACAATGTATCACCATACAGAATACTTTTACTGCACCTGCTGTGGGTGATAAGTCTATGATACATCAATGTTTTTCAGCAATGGCTGTTGGTTTCAACTTTAGTGAGTTTTATAAATTATTCTCACATAAGGCCATAGATCACTCAATGTACACAATCGGGGG
>BLXT01006951.1:557061-567997 GCA_019648995.1 Plakobranchus ocellatus | reverse complement strand
TATCTTAAGTTGTTTATGTTCTGCCCGTCCACCTTAATTCCTGGGTGATTCTCCAAATTTCGCATGATTATCTCACTGTAGAGGAAGAAGAGATCTGGGGAGAGAAATGCCCTCACAATGAAGAGATGCTGAGTCTTTAGTTGTGATGGGACATTAACAGGAATTGTAGTTGACTTACATAGGGGTCCAAAAGGCTTCAGTAATTTGTACACAAGACTTGTAACATTATTTTGGTGTTGAAGTTATTTCAGTCCACGTCATGCCTAAAACATTCCATTTGTACAACATGTAAGCAACAAGAGAGCAATACAGCTTTCTTCGAACAAGTACTGCAACACCAGAGTTGGAAACAATGAGAGCAAGCCACCAGGTGTTTCTCCAGCCACAGATGAGCTAGAAGGGAGTAGAGGTCGCGTTTACAAATCGTATAATTCACCACTACCAGATCTAGCTCTGTGCTACTAATGCTTCACTGATCTTTGAAAGCCATATTTATTTGCCTCCAATATTGAGACTTACAAAAACGTAGAGAGAAAATTAAACTTGGTTAATTGTATGAGCAATGGATTGCATAAAAGGCTTTACATCTACATTAAAATAACATTTAAGAACTTAGCCTAGCCAAAATCAAATCTAAATCTACAATCCAAATTTGTGGTATATTCTTCACATCTTGAAGAAAGTAAAGCCAATAAAATCAAGATAGTTTTCTTCCAATAAAAAATCTAATTTGGAGCTGGATTCAGATCAAGGCCACAGATATATCACTTGAACAAAATCTTGATGTTTTAGGAATGGAAAATAAAACTACTCTGACAAAAGTTTGCTTGCATACACTGGGCAGATCAAGCACTAAGGTTTATGTATTGAATATTGCACAAGAAGACACACATATTTTACATCTGATTGTCTCTTAAATCCACAGATTAGAAAATGAAAGAACTATAGTTGAATATTGAAAAAAAAAAGATGTTAAACGGAAGATAAGTAATCCATATACAAAATGTTCAGCTTGGTCAATAATCATTATAAATAAAAATGTACACAAAACCCTTGTTAATTATTTCATTTTATTCACAACACAGGTATTTAAAGAAAAAATTTCGTATGTTTAGTATGTAAAAAACTGAATGAGCTTATTTTTGCCCCAAAATAGTATTTTCATACACAAATTCATATTAAGATCTCTATTACCACTCAAGTTCTCATTCTGTGTGATGTTGCTTTTCTGGACAATGTGAGGAAATACCTTGGCTGTTTAGTTGATAAGATTCATCATTTAAAACGGAACTAATTTTTAAGCCCTATTGAGCAAGACCTGATTACAGTAGCCAGTCCTGCAGATTGCCCAAGTACTCACATCTATAAATTCAGGCTGGATTGTGGTGGAATGAATGCCTGCGTTGTGAAAGACATGTTTAATTTTGCTGGCTAGCTCCATATACTCCTCAATGCCATGACAGCGGATGTGGGCAGACGCGACGATGCGATTCCCAGCCAGCTGCCAGATGTGGCACTCGTGAACTCCATAAATCCCCTCCATCTGCAGACAGAAAATGAAATGGAGCTTGGTTAAGTAAAGAGAATCTACTGTGTCTTTAAAAGCTAAACATTAAAATAGGAGAGTAATTCATTCAGCTATAGAGATTGATACAGAGAAAATACCTCAAAAGTTCTCTTTAAAACATAAGAATGTATCAGAGAGAATCAAATAATTGAATTAACAGAGTTCTTTGCATCCTAAAATATGGATCTCAGCACAAGCTTTAGAAATACCATTCATCAATATAAAATCATTTGTTCATGATTTGCTTTCTTTACAGAAAAGAGGAATTCTGTCTAGGCATAAAGCCAGAACAATTATAGAAACTTTTGAGTGAAAAAAAAAAAAATTTTTTTTTGCAGCTGAACAATTCATGACTACTATTTTGGCCATTTGAGCCAGGGATTTCATACTATACAAACTCATCACAGCTATAACTGTCCTTCGTCAGGTTTCTAGGGTGAAAGATAAAGAGTTTGTTAACACAGACATTTGATAAAACAAGGCAAATGAGAACAACTTTTGAACTTTAATGCATTTTTAATCAACAAATGGTGAGTCTTCCACGCTAATAGTTCAAGCCCTGCCACTGGCACTCTGGCCTGACGGAGGGCCCAAAAGCCTGAGGTCACCTTGTTGTGGGCTGGCTATACACAAAAAACCAAACCAATCCATTTTAAGGCTATGTGCATAGTGGACTCGGACCCGGCCGTAAATAACAAGGTTGTGCCTCGCCCGGTTGCCCGGTCCATGATAGCATGTATAGCAGACCAGGACCGAGCCATTCTTGTTATTAGCGGTTTCAGAATGATCAAAACTTACAAGTTTTTCATCTTATGCCTCTGAAATACCTAAGCTTTGATTCAATTCATCAAAAGTTCATTTGAGAATTGATTGGCAGTTATACAAGCATCTGGCTCCGAGCTGTAGTCGTAGGCCATGCTCAAATCGCAACAATAAAAAATCTCCTGGGGAAGTTTTAAGAACATGAAGTGAAAGTTAAATCTGTTGCGCATCTCACCTGTTCCAGCTGTTTGATTATATTCTCCACATTCACATGGGATGGCACGGTTTGCAGAAGAATAAAAGCTGACTCTTTCACTGAGGCAAAAAAAAAAGATGGAAGTACAAAGAGAAATATAATTAAAGACAATATAAATGAAAATGAAAAAAAATTTTCGCTTTAAAAAAAATTATTTCAAAACAAGGGACTAAACATACACTCTTTCCCCTATCATCAATTCAATTTATCTTAAAAAAAAAAACATTTAAAAAATCTTTGGAAGTGATTTTGATTTTAGTTTTCCAAAGTCGTCTGTACACTTCAAAAAGTTGTGTTTAATCCTTCTTGGCCAAAACATTTCTCAGAAAATGATCCTTAAAAGTTAGAGTTGCCTGTACTTGTATAAAGGACCAACACCTATATTAAATATTACAGCCAAATCTTATTCTTCATAATCAACTGTTAATCCTGACTTCAGAACAAGATGACAAAACCATGATGAAACAGGTGAGCCAGAGTACTTTTAGATAACCATAGCGATTATTACTATTAATCCCATTATCATTAATAAATACAAAACAAAGCGTTGATATTTTATTCACAATTTCAGCCATTAGATATGATAGTAATTTTACAAAACAATCTAAGATTCCCAAACATTACCAAACCACTTGTAACAGTTTGCAGTTGTGTCATATATTATATTATGAAAACAAATATAGCCTGACAGATGGCATGCATAAGTTTTTCTATGCTTTCTATCATTTTTTTCCTTAAGCACTTCGCTTCAAAGTGAAGAATAAGACTGACATGGCCTTTATGTGCAAAAAAAATTAATAGTTTTTAATTTCTAAATTTATACTTACGCAAAGGAATGGTGGTAGATAAGATGATGATTACCATGATAACACTGAAATTGAGAGAGGAGTAAATTTTTCAGAAAAGGTGACATATTTTCTTTATCATCAACTTGACCAAAAAAAAAAAAAAAAAATTGTTTCACATGTAAATGGTAAAAGTGACAAAAGCAATTGTACAAGGATGGTCCATCACTAATATCACTGTGGTGCCAGTGCTACTCTATCAGAAATATTATGATGGAGTTAAAAAACACTTAAAAAACAGAACGCTAAAAAATTTAAAAAATGACAAAAAAAATCCCACAGGCAATTATTTCAAATATTCTATTAATGTCACCCCCATCTCTACTAGTACAAATATCACATGGAAAAAGCATCTGCTGCTTCTGGTCAAACAAGAAGTAAAAATTATCAGAAAAGTCAGAGCAAATTAGGGATAAATAACTACGGACAACAGAGTGGATACAAAACTCCTGACAGGGAGGATACACAACTACTGACAGGATGGATACACATCTATTGACAGGGTGGATATACAATTACTCACAGGGTGGATACACAACTACTGACAGGGAAACATCTGTAAACTGAAAAAAAAAACTGTCTGTGGCCTAGACAAAATACATATGGGGGGAGTATGAAAAATACCCATAGTTTAATAGATGCGTGTCATTCTTGAGCGCTTTTTCTCACCTTATTTTTAGCAGAAATTAAAGGACCAAGCCAAAAATATTGAGAATTCATTTGACAGTCCGTAAACTTGATTTAATTCGAGAGAACAATGAATATTTTTCTGAACTCAATGTCTTCTACAGTAACTTATACACATAATTTACATCATTACACTCCATTTACAGGAGAATACATTTATATCTTAATACCTAAAGGACCGTTGACAAGAATACGCGCGAAAAAAAAAAAAAAAGGAATCCTAAAAGACCAGCGACAAGTATACTCGCAAAAAAGTACCCAGCCATAAAGGACTAGTGTAGTATTCTCACAACTGCTAGTCCACTGCTTTATTACAATCCAAAATATTCTCAGTCTAGACCTTATTTTTTCATTTCTGGCCCAGTCAAAACGAAACACTTTCGTCATCAATTTGCAGGTATGGGTGTGCAACAAAGGATTTCCATTATAGGCTTATCCTTATTGATTTTAAAGGCATTACTTCTAGAAATGTGGGTGGCGACTCCGTTCCTGGGAGGTGAAGGGACAGGTGGCAGCCCTGGTCTGGGAGGGGTAACTCTAGGGTGGCAAAGCCAGTCCTTTAAGTATTAGTTCAACAAAATTTGTCTTATTCTTATGCACAGTTTTTGAAGCCCACTATGCCTACACAAGGACTCAATGGGCACCAGATTGTATTTCCTTTTCGCTCAAAGACAACTATGAAGACTGAGAGCTATGTGTATTGTATTGTACGGTAGTCAACCTATGATCAACATCAATACTGCCTGTACGATTGATTGCCTCTAAACTGCACCACAATAAAATTATCAGTCCAATAAGCATTTATCAAAATCTTTTGAAAAAATTGACGGCTTCCATCACATCATGTTCGAATTGCTAAAAGTGTTCACTCTACAAAAATAAGATCACTGCAGTTACAAACATGGATATCACCACTGCTCATTTAGTGACAGAAAGATTTATCTTCATATTTTTTTTGATATTTTCTTTCTTTTTTTAGAGAGAGAAAGAAAAAAATTGATGTTCTTTTTATTGAGGGGAATGCCTTCACCTTTATGGGTGATAGACAATTTTAAAAAGTCCAATCAATTGGCGATGAAAGAAGCTTAACTTGAGAGATCTTAGATATATAAAAAAAACACAAGACGTGGGTAACTAAAATTTATTAAATTTCAGCACACTCGCTGACACAAGGAAAGGGTTCCGAACATTTAGCATAGAAAAATTGAAGGCAAAAGCAGAACAGGCAGACACAGAATAACTTTTATTGAAAGCATTAACTCATGGACAACAGGCAAAGATAGCAACAACAATTTTATAAGAGGTTTGAGTGAAGGTACATGACTGCCAATGTCTGTTCCAGACAGGGCACCTTAATAAGAATAGGGAGATCTAAAGATACTTTATCTGGGTCTAAGTTTTTAATCAAAACTGGCTAAGACTGTACAGGAAAGAATTTGAGACTTGGCCTGTTGCTTCAAAGATGCATCGTGATGTCACAATTCAAGGTGACAACAATTTTACCTCTACCAAATGTGGCAAACACTTCCGACAATAGTGCTAAATAATGAGTATGGACACAGCATGCAAAAAAAAAAAAAAACCAACAGTTATGAAAATTTTTTGCAGTTCTAATCTGTACTTCTGCTTTCTGTTTGTTTTTTCTTTTGTCTTTCTCTCTCTTGCGACATTCATCAATTTGATTTGGTGAATGTGACTAAGCTAAAGTGAGAAGGGTTTGGTGCTACCTGCCATCTCTCTTCCTCCCAGGTTTGCTTGTTTAAAGGGAGGGCGCCAACCGATTTCTAGGGTATACCCTCTTGAAGTACTGATTTCATGATTATAGAGATAGATATATATATATATATATATATATATATATATATATATATATATATACACTGCATCAACCTCTCCCTCCCCCCCCAACCCCCACCCTCCTCCCGGAAACATATTGCAATTTTTTATATCAATGCTGTCAATGAAGAAATGTGGATTACATTTTATATCTCGATAAAGTGCATATTTCACCTTTTCACCTTAACCGAATAAGTTTCTTCTACCTCTCTTCACTTAAGGCATGATTGAACATGCCAGCCTTTGATTGGTGTCTTTTGAAATAATATTGATAAATTGTTAAAATATTTGTACATTAATTATAGAAACGCCAAAAGCTTTTTCTCACACCAAAAAGTGTATCTGCTCCAATATTTATAATGAACCTATTATCTTGAGATTGTGGCATAGTCATTGTCAGTGATATTGTCCACTGACATTTTTCTTTGAACAATGGTGGTCAAAGCTGCTTTCAGGTATTTATTAGAGGATGTAAAAAATGCTATGAAAAAACTTTTCAAGACATAAAAAATAAGCTTTTATAGCAGCAATTTTTAGATAATATATTGGAATCTAAGTCAGTAGGGTTTCTAGACTAAAAAATAAAATCTTTTATTGTAATTTTTAGATAATATATTGGAAACCATGTCAGAAAGGTTTCAAATGATTTGAAGTTCAACTGTAGAAGAAGACAGATTTTGAATATCACATAATTTGCAAACTGTCATTCAAGATGAAGACCACTACCAAGACAACTAATCGTGAAAAAGAATTTTTGAATACTTTCCCCCAACATGATCATGGCAAATTCATTGGTAGACATTAAATAAAAAACAAAAAACAAAAACAAAAAAAAACTTGCCAGTACCTTCCCCATCCCTAATTGCCTATCAGTAATATCATACACAAATCTGGAAATAAGGAAAGGGGAAGGGGTGCATACAGCTGCCAGCGATGGACATTGCCTTTTATATGATGAGATTTTAATGATGTAAGTCACAGGTGGAGTAACATGTGCAATTTTACTGGTAATCTGAAAGATTTCCTATTGATCCCCAAGGTGTTTTTGGTGTAAGATAATAAATGAAAGGCTTATGGTTCAGCAAATTGATACTCTCGGTGATACAGGCACAAAGAAGGAATTGGCATTGGAATAGATTCGCAGTTTTATGGTTTTGAGGAATCTATGATGGAATTGATTTGTATTCCATTTTCTAACAGTATGTTATAAAAAAAAAAGTATCTTTAAAGGAATATTCAAATGTAAAAAAATTTGGGGACCTGATAAGAAATAAGCCGGTGATTGTAAACTCTTTGACTCATGACATGATCGTCAAAGCTGTGTAAAACTTGTGGGCCTCATAAAGGATTAAACGAGGAATCTGTTGAGAGTTTTTACAAAACCACTCAGATATTTATGTTACGAACAGGATAAGAGGGTAATTCTACAGGTGTGAGATCTAGATCCCAGATCAAAGAACAGAGTTGGATCTACAGGATCAATAATCTCTGTATAGCTTAGGCAAGCTTTGGCAACGTGGGAAAATTGGGAGATTTCCAAAGTGAAAGAGCTTTTAGGCACAGCTTATGCTAGTGGACTCACCTTAGCAGTGAAGGGGCTTAATCTGTCTAAGACTTAACATACAATTGAAACAATGCAAATTATAAATTAAAAAAAAAAACCTTGGACACCTAGGGTTCCAATTATTAGATTCTAGATGTTACATATGTAATGTAAATTTGAATAAATCTAGATCTGAAGTGACAGGCACAAGTCAATAAATGTATGCAGAGGTGTCTACCTTAAATATTACTGTTCAGGGTTCATACAGACAAAAAATGAGGGATTTGAGTAATAAACCAAGGATTTTCAATAATCTTCACAAGAAACTCAGACAACACTTGCCATTGAAAAACAATCTGATTTTGCAATTCTTGGATATGGTAACTTAAAAAATTAGAACAAAGAATGGTAAAGAAAGTGTGTAAAAAAGCAGTAGAGATGGACTCAAAAGTAAAATACAAAGAATTATGAGGATAGGTTAAAAAGTGGAAGAAAATAAAGGAGAAAAAAGAACTGTAAGTTTTGTCAAAAGGAATGGATGAAGATTTTTTTTTCACTTTTTAATTCTAAAGATGAAAAGGAGAGGAAGGAAAGTAGAGGTAGTAAGTGGTACTAGTAGCAGCAACAGCAGGTGGTGGTGGTGGTGGTGGTGAGCAGCAACAGCTGTAGTAGTTGTGGTGGTAATGGCAGACATGTCTACCCTTGAAAAATTTTTTGAGGAACACCAAGGGCAAAAATGCGGAACAAACCTGAATGTGACGAAAACTGACGCTGATTAGACAAAAACAAATAAACACTCAATTCAACTGAGTTCCAATTAATAATAGAAGTGTATTTTTAGGATGGCAGAGAGTGTAGAGGATATCAGTTCCTGTCAAAATAGGCACAAACACTAAGCCAACTGGTTAACATTTAGCCTCTGTCTTGCTTAACTTTGGGTCACTTATTTCAATGTTATCATTGGAATTCAATTTTTATTAACATTTCTCAAACAGAAAATTCCATTAAGCATTTTCTTATTCTATCCCTAAAATGCGGAATGCCTCAATGCATTGTTTTCGAATACAATGCTGTCCTCTTTTGTAGATTGGAGCTTCTGTGTAGAGCAATTTCTTTTCGGTCATTTTTGAGAGACGTAGACTTATCCAAGATACGCAAGTTGGATTGTATTATATAAAGTTCTGTCATAGTATTATAATGGGACTGGCAATGGCAAGAGCTTAGCATTGATCAGACAGTCTTGCATCGAGCCTAAGTTCAATGCTGGGTTTATAACTTCTCTAGGTATAAGACACATATAGTTAGTCTCGAAGTCTAGATAATTAAGTTCGACCAAACCATTAACTTTCAATAGTACAGTTGACAGATTTAAAACGGGAAAATTATCCCAAAACTCTTTATTTTATTAAAATTGAAATTCTGCGGTGATGATTTTCTTAAATCGAGGTTGCTGATTTCAAATTTGCTGTCAGAATTTTCGTATTTGTTTTCCTCGAAAAGATTTGCCTGTTGAAAAAAAACCCTAGTCCAGGTGAGTGACGTCAGAGTGTGAATGACCAACCGTCAACAGGGCAACAGTCAGTGATGGTAGGCCTAACCATGATGTTCGTCCATAGATGCACTACACCGATAGGTTTGCCCCAAACCACCCCAACCCCTCTTCAGTCTGCAAGATGCATGCTCGGTGTTATGAAAAAAGGTCTAGCAAAGAGTTCTGTGCATTTAATAAGTTTGAAAAGTTTGTTGCAGTGTTAACGCTGTTATTTTTTTTCGCTAAGTCCTTTAACTCCTTCGTGCCATATATGACATACGTAAAACATATGACGTTTTACGTAGGTCATATTAGCTTCATTAAATATCATGCCAAGATGCCCTACATGACGTTCAACGTACATCATGCTTCTTGTGCCAAGATCCATACTTGACGTATAACATACGTCAGGTTATATAGATGGAATAGTGGAAAAGTTTCAAAGCCTATGCTAAAGCCACTTAGAAAATTGAATTTATCGATATTTTTTTTGTATAAATTGACTTTTCTTCTAAAAAAATAACCTTTAGTAAAGGCGCGCTTTTAGCTTTTTTTCCGATGTTTTCATTCTGTACATCACATTGATTCCTTCCGACATGATGGAGCCCTCAACAAGTAGTGAAAAAGAACTTTGTATGATAAGAAAGAAGTATTAGGACTCTTACATGGTGATTCAAGTGAAAATGGAACGGTAGGCATGTCTGTAATGGTAGTAGTGGTAGTAGTGGCAGCAGTAATGTTAGTAGTAGCAGCAGAAGTAGTAGTATACAGTGGCAGGATCAATAAAATACTTCCAGTCACCCTTGCCACTGCAATAATGCCAATCTTACTTACCTCATAGCAGGATCAATATAGTACTTCCAGTCTCCCTCAACAAACCATATAAAAAGAGCAGACACAATAACAACGACTGATCCGAGTGCATCACCGAGCACATGCAAGAATACCCCTCTCATGTTCAATTGATTAGATGTTGCTGTGTGGAAAAAAATATGAATAAAATTGATTTTCATCCTTATGTCTTAAAAAAAAATTGTTCATTTTACAAGGAAAGAAACCCTCCCACATACTTTGTGTACACCTGTTTATCTTGTAATTAATTTAAAAAAAAAAAAAAAAAAAAAAAAAAAAAAAAAAAAAAAAGGAAACACATTCAAGTGAAGACACATTCTTTAAAGTGCTTCTTAGAATTTAAAAGTTTTTAAGTTTTTCTTTTTTCAAATACACTATAGGCTGATTATGGCTTTGCTTATGGAGAGTCCGAACAATTGCCTTAACCCCTGGGTCCAAATGCCTGAGGTGGTGCAAGCACAGAGCAAGGCCTAGCTCTATCTGATTTTCTTATATTTCTGGATAAGCAAATGATGGAAAGAAATTTGTAATTCAGACTAAAACTTTCTACACTATTTTTTCATAAAAGCATAAAACCAAAAGAAGATACTTAAGAAGAAGAGTAAGAGATACATTGTCTGTCTATGTACTCGCATTTTTTAACATACATTCCATACTCTACTCTCAAAAAAAAAATAAATAAATAAAAAAAATAAATGGTATTGAAAACACACACACACACAAACCAACAACAACAAATCCTCACGAAGCTCAGGTGTTTTGAAGTCAATGGTGATGTTGTTGCCTGAAGAAATGTAGATTTTGCGATCACTTGCAGCCGTGTAAACATTATTGTCTTGATTGGCCTCTGACCTCTGCGTGTCCACTGTGCTGCTTGGCATGCCATCAAAACTGTGACCTACCAGCCTCTCGCTCTCAACAGCAGAGGTGCTTCTTCCATTTGCCAGATCTCTGTGAGAGTGATCCGAGCTTCCAGTCTTATTATGACTGTGGCCAGCCTTGCCATGAGAATGACCATGACCTCCATGAGAATGGCCATGACCTAAAAAAAAAAAAA
>BLXT01006951.1:546680-557039 GCA_019648995.1 Plakobranchus ocellatus | reverse complement strand
AAAAAAAAAAGGTAGATACAGGGTGCTCTATTATACAAAATGATGCAATTTTGATGGAACATAAACAGTAATTTTTACTTAGATAGTTTTTCACAAATTATATAAAGTATGGCCATAACTATTTTTCATATTTGTTTATGCTTCTTTTACTTTATATGACACATTTTACATTTTTCTTTTAAGTAGTTGAAAACCATAAATGAAGCAGAAGAAATTTTGAACAAAATATCTATCATATTGTGGACAATGGATTGCTAAGTTATCATGAAAACAACCTTATTCAAAGACTCATGAAGATGAAGATGAAGAGAGATGCTCAGTGACAGAAAGTGATGAATTCAGAAGGAGACAGGATCTTGTTACATGAAAATGGAATTAAGTGCTATCTTTTGAGTGAGGACATCACAATAAATTTGCAAGCTATGATAGATAAATGATTGAAATGGAAGGAAAAAAGGTGGTGGCTTGTGTGCAAAATGCAAGCTTTGTTGATACTTCACTATTTTGTTTTGAGCTATCCCTTAAAAAGTCAAATAAACAGAATCCTCTCACATGAAATCAAAAATAAAAAATTGTGCAATTAGAAGAGATTTAACACAAAGACACTGTATGAATGTGGTAGTGGCCAAGGTGGAAAATTATAGGATTTAGAGTGCTAACGATTAAAATCCATGCTATTTCAATTTTATTCAATCTTTATAGTGAACATAAAATCAAGCTTACTTCCAAAGAGACAGAGGCCTATCAGATTCACAAGTAAGCCAGCCCCACCCACAATCAGCAGAAGTTTTGGGTTGTCCACTTTTTCAACCTCAACCAATCGCTTCAAAGCTTCCACCAGGATGGAAAAGCAGAGGGCCAGAAGAAAAACAGCATTCACAAGAGCACCCAGTATCTCTGCCCTCACCCAACCGTATGTGTTTCTTTTTGAGGGCCACTTGGATATCTAAAAAAGGCAAAATATACAACAAAAAACACATAAGAAACTTCTAAAATAGATTATTTTATCATTCAATTATTCCATTGAAGCTACAGAAATTGTGTTATTAGTTTAAAGAGTAACTTAATTTTAGTTTAAAGAGTAACTTAATTTAAAACAAAAACAACATAATAATGATATTTTGCATGTACCTCCTTAGGCAGGTTATTCTTCAAGGGTAGCGAGTAGATTAAAAAATTTACTTTAGAAATATTTCATGTTCAATGGTAAAAATTTGTTTTGTTTTCCAACTCAAGTATCCTCATTATCAATGAGATCAAAGAGCACAGAACGTTTGTTTTGCTATTACAGATCTGTCTCATTCTCTGATCAAAACAGCTAAATAATTTCTACATAAGTAACTAAATTTTTCCTTTCCTTTTTTTTTTAAATTATATTTCTAGGATTTAGAAAAATTTTGTGGTTGTCAATACTCCCCTCTAAGATAAGCTCTAAAAAATAGAAGAGATGTATCAGATAAATTATTTTTCTGAAATTCAGCAGAAGAAACATACAAAATCCTTTTTAAAAAATGTGTGCATAAGATTTAATTTTTAAAAATTTAGACATGGACGGGCGCTGCATTAGGGAAAGGATTTGGTTTTTGTATATAGCCAGTCCACAACAAGGTGATCTCAGGCTTTCAGGCCCTCCGTCAGGCAAGGGCGCCGGTGGCAGGGCTCGAACCCGCGACATTAGGGAAAGGAAGCATGAATTTGATATTCTCAAAACTTTTACATGTATCAGCGAAAATTGTAATGTCTTACCCTAACAGAGGCAAATCCAACAATTAGTGCAACAACATCCGACAGCATATGAAATGAATCAGCTACGAGTGCTATGGAGTTTGTCACATAGCCAACGATGATTTCCACTAAGAAGAAGGATGAGGTGAGTAACAGCATTGTGCTCAGGCGACATGTTTTACTTTTGTAGTTGGCCATATTTAGTATTCAGCTTGAACAAATATTGCAAAATTTCAACGGTCTCTCACAGAAATGTTTATCTGCTCACAAATATCAAACGCTAATGCCGTACAAAGTCTGCCTCACAGTATTTTTTTTTTAACTTAAGTTTGCAATCAAGTCTTTCAATTGAAGTGCCTTCACAAGATCAATCAATTTTGCATGTAACTAAATTTAACACTTCTTGCAGAGCAATAACATTATCATTACTACTTATTAAAATTAGCTTTTCAAGCACTTCAATTCCGTAAAATAATGATCAAAAAGTTCTTGTCACAATGCAGGGAAGCTCAAATCACATAAATCTGGGAAGAAAAAAAAACATAACATTATAGAGTACATTTAAAAAAACAGTCCTGAAAAAGCTAAATATCTTGATTCATTGGCACCATTCAAGTTGTTATAATTAATGAACAGGCAGAGAAAAAAATAATTACATTGATATATCCCCATAATGACCACAACATTTTGCTTTTGATTTATAGACAGTACAACTTTGAAGGTACAATTCAGCAAACCTTTGAAAAATATTCCACTTACAGAGACATTACAGTAAGGTTAACTGGCCCAATAGTAAGGCCAGCATGAAATTAAGCCTGTCCACTTTTTGGTGAATATTACAAATTTTATTTTGGTGCATTCTGATGTCCATAGGGAGGACCAAATTTAAAAAAAGGTTGCAATTTTCCTTAACTAAGTTTGTAAAATTTTTGCCCACAGGGAACACCAAGTCTCTAAAAAGTTACAATATTTTAAAAAACCTTTTTTTATTGTTTGTTTTTCTTTTTTGGGGGGGTGGGGGGCAGTTAAAGCTTTTATAGAATCATTTTTACGATAAATAATAAAGGTGATCATGAAGATGAATAAGGCTGAAATTTGTATTTATATACCTCGCAATGAAATAGACTTCTAAGCTTGAAAAGATTGTTATACGATAAAATGGATAATATCACATTGTTGAATGCAATAGTTAAATATATACCTCAAGTTATGTAGAGACTAGCTTTAATACTTTACAATAAAGTAAAAAAAAACAAAAAAAAACTAATAAACACAGAATAAATGGAAATAAATTTTACCACATAGTTACAGTGAATGATTTCCGATCCACTTTTCATCGAGAGTGGAAGTCAAAACCACAGTTGCAGGCATACTTTATAAAAACCAGTTACTAATGACAGAGCTAAGGTCATAAAATTCACTTGCTTTCCAAAACGAAGATTGAAATGTACCAAGCTTTGTAACTACAAGGCAGCCACTGCTAGACTCGTCAATTCTTTCCTGCAATCTTTCACACAATCAATTGTAAGAATCCACGTCAAAAACCTTATCTCTATTGATGCATTTCTGTGTGCTTCAACCTAAAAAGTTTGGCTTACGTAATGTCTTATCTCTCTCTTTTCTTTAAGGTTGCTAAGACTTTGTTAAGGGCCACAGACCTGGCACTTCAGGTTGATCATTTTGACTATAAGTAATAAGTATTTATAAAATATATAGATAGATAGATAGATAGGTAGACAGATATATAGATAGATAAAGATGGATAGACAGGCATACAGACACACAAAGGAATGCATCAATATTTTCCCTCTCTCTCTTTCCCTCTTCCTTTTTCTCACTCTCTTATCACTACAACAAAAGTCATTGCCCGCTCGTTTACTTGGGCCCATTTGCCACATATGAGACATGGAAAGGATACATTCCATAAACGTGAGACATGATTCAATGAAGGAAATTGCTGGACAAAGACAAAAGTTCACTCATGATGCTGAAGTTTGTAATCAACAGGTTTCCACGCAGGCATTTCATTTTAAGATATTCTTTCCCCTTGTAGCATGCCACATGAAAACTGGGCTTTACAGTCATGTATTGAGTTCTGCTGCCCTCTCTTTTTTCAATGTAATATGGGAAACTTGAATGTATTAATCTTGACAGTTATGCCCTTCTAGATGTATTATTAGTTGGTTTGATTGGTTCATTTATGAGCAGGGCATGCAGACATAGTGAAAGGGTTGAACTATTATGCTCTATGCCCTCCACCCTGATAAAAAGCCAGGGAGGCACTTCCCACTTCCAGGTCCAGAAGAGATTGACTATTCGTCACTTCTATTGCAAAATTGAGTAGAAAGTTTCAAGCCACGGTAGCTTTGTCAGCTTGTGACTAATCTATTCAACATTAAGGATTGAGAATCTGAAGAATGGTAAAAATAGCTCAGTAAATTATTATGATGATCAGCAAAATGCAACATCATTACGCCTCAATTTTTAATACATGAACAAAAAGCAAAATTATTGTCAGGAATCCAATAAAGCGTGTCTTTTGAAAACAAAAATAAGAGCACCAATGAAAGACTCCTTGAGAGGAGAGCTGATTAGTGAGAAGATTTCAAAACTTGAATTTTCTGGGGAAAAGGATATAATCTGGGCAACAAAGAAGATATGAATATGAAGGACTAAGAAAAAAGATCTTAGTAAAAAAATCAGAGATAGCCAGTAATAGGTAATGAGATACAATGATTGAATGAGGTCAAAGATACCAAGAGAGGCAAGATGGCAGAGGACAGAAATTTACAGCACAGGTGGTAAACTTTGATGAATTAACAGTTTATGAGTGAGTACCAGATTGGTCCATTTGGAAATTTGAACATGACAATTTGAGATAGGAGCAAGGTTAGATTTGACAGCAGTAGCAGCATGAGCAGATTGATTTTGTTTGTTTGAGAGCTGTTTCACTATTTTATTTAAATTATAATAATTTTGGGTATTCAACTAAGTACTTAAAGAGGGAGAGAAAAAATTGAATATCGGAGTTTGAAAGATCTCTTAAACAAGCACAAAAAAATCTTTTTCTTAGCTCTTCTATGCAATTGCAATATCACCCCAAAATAAGACAAGCAGCAAGAGCAAATTGCCTACAGCTTGTTCAATAATTGTTGGTAATTTACAACAAATTCTCCTCAAATGAGGGATTGCATGATAAAATAAAGTAACTGATACCCAACCATATCTGTGCAGAATGCCGTTAAGATGTAGTTAAACCCACGCTTAAACCTATTTACTACAAATAAAGTTTGCACAAAGTTGCTAAAAACTCCTGAAAGTCATGAGTTTCTCCTGATGCATTTTTCTCTACTGAAACAAATTAGTTATGAATAAATCAATACCTGGACTTACATGAGCTGAGCAGAACTCTTTTTACATGGCAATCAACATCTGCTTCCCATAGTTAGCCCATTTCATCTCAGGATGTCTCCGTGCAGTACAATAATTTTTATTTTCTCACTTTGCTCTATTGTAACAAATTAGCTAGGGTTATTTATAGATCAAAACTAGATCTTAATCTATTTAGACTATAATGTGTTTGCTTGCGTCTACGCACCATAATTTGCAGGGATGCATATTATATGTGATGCTCCATTAGAGCGTTGGTTTAGGTCTAATCTTTGAGATCTTGTAAATAATTATTTTTATTACAGGCCATGACCAGTTGCAGCAAGATTATTAGATTTTTTTTAGTGGATAGAGACAGGGCTAGAGAAGACAAGAGATATGAAAAGTTTATAAGACGTGAATTAAAAATTTAAAAATTTTAAGCACTAGACTCTTGTGTAACGCATCACAGGAGACCAGGTTCACAGACTCTAAATTTCCTTCAAGTCCAGAAACAGTCTTCTTTTCCCTTAGGTAACACTCCAATTACACTTTATAATTTTTCACACCTCATAAATTATTATCTATAAATTAAATATACAAACCTTAGGTAACACTCCAATTACACTTTATAATTTTTCACACCTCATAAATTATTATCTATAAATTAAATATACAAACTCCAAATCTATGTTTTGAAAGGACTTTATTACGTTTTGTAAGTGAAAGGGAGAAAATTATATTGCAATGGACAATAAAGTAAAGACAAAAAAAGATTGAAATAAGTTAATAAAAATACACAACTTATTTGGCAAGCCCTCTTTTATTGTACATATCATAATTTAAAACATCAAAAGAAGCTTTTCAAACATTCAGGACATAAAAAAAAAAAGCGTGGAAGATTTTCTAAATGTCTTATTTGAAAACATTTAACTCATCAATACATAAACTTTGACTTTGTGAGTGTAATGGCACACAAAGTACTGCTTAATGTTTAAAATATCATTTTTTTATGCAACCTTGCTCTCTAAATTAACCAAAAGTTTTGAACATAACTATGATGACAAAATCACGAAAAAAGTGGCCACCCATTAACAACTTAAGCTCATTCACAAGTGAAGAGACAAAGGCCAATTTTTTCTTTACATGGGTCTACTCATGCTATCCAACTTGCAGCTCACTGATACTAAATTGGCCTTTTTCATTTTGTAGTTGGAGATACTTTTTTTTCAAAATGCAGTAAAAAATGTGACACAATGTTTGGGCCCACCTTTTGACAATTACTCCTATACGAATAATATTAATGATACCAATATATTTCTTTTTAAAACTTTTACTTAGCCATGTTTGTTTTCTGCCTCTATGTGTCTTTTATGGTAAAATTGTCTTTGTGTCGAATGGTTAAGTTTGAAATTTGATAGCTAATTGTATATATAATGACACTGTGTTCAATAATTATTGTCCATTGCTTCCCTAATTATCTTTCCTTTTGACTTGCTGACCATAAAATGTTTGATCATAACTTGCATGAAAGAGAAATTATTTTTAACTCTCAGTCAGCTATAGTGTTATAATTTACTCAAGACAAAATAGGTAGCTTTTTTTTTTCTCAACCTCTTAATACTAGTCATGCAGTTCATCTGAATCAGATAGGCCTATATATATGCTCTGAGAAAAATATTCATATATGAGAATATTTTTAACAATATGAAGGATAGAGATCAGCTTGGTTTCTAGTTTAGAATGCCACTTATTCTAATGGATGAAAAGGGCCTAGATTATAATGGCTGGGGCTTTTTTCTTATTAAATTTTTAAACTTCTTTTTTCACCACCTAGGCCTTATATGATCCGAAGTAGGCATTTAGTCGACTTTTCAAATACAACGCGATGATACAAAGCAATTTTTCTGTATCAGTCTACTTCAGATTAGATCTAGATATCTAGGTCTAGATCACAGTAAATTTAGATTGACACTCCCCATATTCACTTCCATAAACTACTTGGAATTAGTTAAAATGGTACTATTTGAGAATCCAAAACGTCTTTTTTTTTCCAGCAATTTTGGAAGAGAACAAAGCAAAAAAAAATTTTGGTCTATCAAAGCCTTACGAGAAAAGATCAATAGCAACTTTTACTCTTTCTTTCTTTTTCAGTGACCATTTTTTCCCTATTGCTGCAGAAACCCATGTGCAGACAACAAGGAACCATTTTTTGTTTAAAATTCAAATGAAAAGTCCTTTGGTTGAAAAATAAAATGCTTAAAATTTATCAAGGGAAAACATGTTTTACCAGAGTTTTGCCAGATTAATTGTTTCACAGATTTGCTTTGAAAGAGAACAAGACCAGCTTATTCCGTATGTGCAGGCCAAATTAGGTTGACAGAAAAGCACACACTGATAATACAAAGAATTATGCAGGAGAATAATCGCAAAATATCCTTGTTTTGACCTATATGTATACTCAAAACACATGCAACACTTGATTCAAACCATTTATTCCTGATTCAATGCCTTTAATGGCCTAAGTATACAAAAATAGATCCTGATTTTCACAACAGAATAGATTGATGATGTCATCTTGTTTTGATTGGCAAAAAAACAAAATTAAATTAGCTTTTTTCAACGATCGATTCTAATTGAATTTATTTAAGAAGTTTGACCTTCAAAGGAAAAAAAAAATTCTGAATTATTTAAATCTTATCTTGGCAAAGTCCACTTCTAAATCCAAGTAGATGCTTCCTGTCGTGATTCCTAATTCACAGTTTCATTGCAAATGCTTACTCCTGCAGCTTCCAGAATCACACATTTTTCAAATGAAACAAATCTATGGGCAAATATTTCCGGCTGTTTTATAAGTTACCTTACTGCATACGCAGAAAATGTGTTTTCCATGATATTGCCCGTTTTCTGTCTATGAGTGCGTTGAGTCTTTGAGTTTCACTTTCTCCCGATTCTTTCATCCTCGCTTTCAATGCCAAAAGATCTAGTAAAGAAACTTAGGTCTGCACTTAAGTTTCGTTTCAGTCTGATACTCAGGTAGAGCAGCTATGTATGTTTCATGGTCTGGAACTTTGCCTCCCGAGTACAGCTTAAGTTCAGCAAACCATCTCTAGGCAAAGCAGCTCCAGTCACCTCTCTGGGTCTCAGGGCTGCTTTATCAATCCTCTGGTACAGACTATCTTGGAGTCAGCCATATGCACTGTTGCCTCAGGTTGTGCATGAGCAAATAACAATTCAACTGTAACAAGCATGCATATTTTTCTGATACATTTGACTGTTATGCTAATATAATTATATAATAATAATTTGTATTAAAAAATCCCATTTCTGACTCAAATGTAGGCTTATTTGACTCATCTTGAAGAGGTTTTCATTTGCTGGATATTTTTTAACATCGAGGTGTCAAAAAAAAAATACACTACGACATAAGTCATGACGTGCATGCATTACCCTTTCAAATTTTTTTTAATGAACAAAATTTTAAAATTTCATCTCAAGAGCAGAGCTCAGAATCGTTTAATGAATTATTTGGCCTAACTACTGGGAAGACATAAGAAGTGAAATCACTTTAAAATCCCTTTTTATTTATAAACCAGATTGTGGTGCAGAAAGCTAAAGGAAATACACTTTTTTTTTTCAAAGTAAAATTAAGTGATACTTAGAAAAAGGCTAATATATTTACGATTTTGTAAAGCCCCAAAACAAAAAATATATTGGGCAAGGTGGCTTTAATGATTTGTCCTATGCAAGTGTATTTCAACCGCTGACATGTCAAGCCTTTGAGAGTGATACTTATCATACTGTGGAATTATTACCACAAGACTGAAAGCCATCATCCTTTAAAATGGATTTGATTCTTAATTCATGAGCAATAGGTAATAGCAGCAACAGCAGCCTTATAGGATTAACTGAGAACAGGTTTGAGTGAATGAACATGATCGCCAACCTCTGTTCTAGACAGGGTACCCAACAAAGAAGAATTTGTGATGGAATTTATTGCCTCATTATTTCACAATTTTGTTCTACATATATATGCTGTGTAAGTTTTTATTGCAGTCAAAATATAACATGTAGTACTTTTTTTATCTTTGAGAGTTTCATGCAGTTTCCTTTCCAAACAATGCTGCAACAAAGCCACGACAGCAAGAATTATTCACTGACAAAAAAATGCAACATGTTGAGATGGAGCTCTGCTATCTGCAAAGTCCTTGACCCAGCTACAATCTACCCAGCCTTGATTTGATACTGTGATTTGCACTCCAAAAAATACTACACTGACTTCAAGCCTGAACTGTTTTCTTTGTCATTTTTTTTTTTTGCTTCATTGCAAACAAAAATAATAAATGGTGGAAAAAAAACGAATCAGTAGGTGAAGTGTATCAGTGCACCTTTTCTTACATGAAGTGACAATTTTAAGAAACTTTACATAAATCAGCAAAAATAAAAATAAAATAATAAATTACGAAAATAAAAAAAAAATGTTGAATCAATATCAAAAAATCAAAGAAAGAAGAAGTCTATAAATTAAAGTATCAAGAGCAAAATTGCAGTGTCCACCTAAATTTGTTCTCAGTGTACTTTGTAAGGAATTTACAAATTCTTTATCATGAAGATGGACATCACATGAACCTACAAACCTGGATGATTTTCTTTAAAGAGACTTAAATCTCAATCTAAGGTCACAAGGAGTAGATCAAAATCAGTATATAAAATTACATTGTGATCTACACCACACCTAGCTAGATTCATCTTGGTCAAGTTAAATATCGTAAGTATGCCTAACCTAAGTCTCAGAGGGACAAATAAATAACGCAATGTAGGGTTAAAAGAGAAATGGATATAGTTAAGAAAAAAACAATTTTAAGAATCCTTAAAGCCCCAGAGTTTTGATGAAAAACAATCAAGGAGAGCCTTGCATTTATAACAGTAAAGACATTGAGGTAATAGGAATCTCTATATTTAAAATTTATGAAAGCCAGTGGGGTTTTTTTAATGATCTTCAGATCTCACCCTTAAAGAGGAAGAAAATTTTTACTAGAGGTAAATCCCGCAACATTTGCTTTATATGAGACTTAAGCTGGAATTACAATGGAAGCGGCAGTTGGGGTGTCCAACTTTACAACTACAGCATGTTTGGAAAACTCATTTTTTTTTTGTGCAAAGACATATCAAGCATCTACAACTTTCACCTAATCAAGGTGTCAGACCTTTTTAAAGCCCGGCAGTCACTTTATTGGAAAGGGGAGGGGGGGGGGGGGGGGGGGG
>BLXT01006951.1:446045-458914 GCA_019648995.1 Plakobranchus ocellatus | reverse complement strand
CTATACATTGTTTGTGGTGCATGTTTTCGCTGCTGCTCTATCTCTTTACATTTCTCGTTGATCCAGTTCTCTTTTGACATATTGTATTTTTCTTGCACTTTTTTGTGTATTTGCTCATATTTTTCTTTATTGCCCTTAGCACATCTCCTTTCCTCCATCAAGTTTAAGATTTCTTCTGTCATCCATTTTTGCTTTTGCCTTTCTTTTTACTTTTGGGATCACCTCTGTAGCTGCTTATTTCAACAACCTCCAAGGAGAAAATGGACATGGAAAAGCCCTGGTGACGAGACTAGAAACCAGATAGACTATATGATGATATCTAAAAGATATAGAAATGCATTGCTATTGGCAAAAACATACCCAAGTGCGGATTGTTACAGTGACCATGTCCCAGTGGTAGGCAAGTTCAAATTAAAACTAAAGAAAAATAGCAAACCTTCCGCCAACATCAGATTTGATTTGGCAATACTAAAAACAAATCAAACCATCAGGGAAAAATATCAAATCTCAGTCCAGAATAAATTTGAAGCCTTAGGAGATGCAGAGGAGGTAGAACAACATTGGGAAAGCTTCAAATCAGCAATTTATGCCATAGTATTTTATAACAGATGGAATCAATTAGCCCTTAATAAGCTATCTTAGATCTAGCCTAAAAATGCTTTAAAATCTGACATGACATGATAGATAAACTTAAGAATTGTTAGGAAACGATGCAAACAAACCAACCTTGTAAAACTGGTCTTGATTTTTTATTCTGCATAGAGATCCAACAATTTATCATCACAAAATTGCTCTCTGACCAGGCTGTGGCTGTAAGTGGCAAAAATTTTGCTTTACATGTCAGTTGCATTATAAAAATCAATGTAGATATAAAAGAGATAAATGTAATGCCTCATTAAAAAAATAGACAAAAAAGATTTTTTGATTTTGTATCACTCTTTTAGTTCTATTTACTTCACTATCTTGGTAACTTTTTATAGTATGATTCAAATTCTGGATCTGAAAGAATAGGCCATACTAAAACTCCATTGATATCTGGTCCTAAAAAAGTAACAAATTCCAATTTAACACTGTTTGATGGCTGTGAGTGAGTTGTTTGATTTAGTATGTTTTATTTTTTTTTAATTTGATGGAATATGTACTTTTTGTTTTTGAATTTGGTTGGAACATATTAATATTAATAATAAGATAAAAGTTATAGATTAGATCAAGGCCATGACCAATGATATGATAAAAAACTGAAAGTCAGAGTTTACACCCTAGAAAACAAATAATGCCAGCCCAAAAAATTAGTTCTCTTGCAAAAAAATTAGCAATTTTGTGTATTCGATAAAATAATATTAAGAAAATTATTTTGCGAAAAACCCCAAGAGTATGTATCTTTTCGATTTTGATAAAAAAAAAAAAACAAAACTAAAAACCCCAAAATCTCTTTTATACTTGTGGAATATGGTGGCATACTGATCTGTCTCAACTCAGTGAGTTTGAAAAATTTAATGGCAAAGACAAGGGATGTAATGACAATGTGTCCCTTTTTCTCATGAGGTTATACTGTGATATGCAGCCTAGCATAGCATCCACAAAATCCTTTACAGTTGTCTTCAGAATAAAACCAGTGGTAGCTTTTGTCCTCATTGAATTTTCTTTTGTTCAAGTAGAATTTTGAAGCAGAGCACAGGTGTCTACATGCTTTTTTGATCTTTGTACTGTGGTAGGTGTTAATGTTTTGGAAAGCTTTGAGTCCAAATCACTGTGACACTGTATTGAGCAATCACAGTACACATGTATTCTCGGGGGCCTTTCTGATCTGCGAAAACTTTTGGAATTTACCTGTTACAACTGTGAAAGCCAGCATGGAACAGGCTTGTGAGATATTGGGTGGTACAGGCAGGAATTGTTGACATACAAGCTTTAGAATACAAATAACAATTTTTGATTGAGACCCTGTGGCAAGGTTTGATTTTATTTCATATTATATTTCTTTTAGAGATCCTTTATGTAGTCCATCAAAGGTAACATCATCATATTTTCTTTTTGTTTTATAATGCATTGTTTTATTTTGATTCAACTCAAGCTTTCGCCTGAAAATGTTCAATATTTATAGTAATTTCAAAGGAATTCTTTTTTTCCTTCCTAGGCCCCACCCTCTGGGATCATAAATGATTCTCAGCCAACAGGAATCAAGACTACAGTAAGAAAGTAGTGCAGAAATGATGTTATTATGTTGTAACTTAGTTCAAATTTTGATTTAAAACTAATTTTCCATGCAGTGATGTAGCATATGTACAGTAGTGTAATTTTGGTCATTTGAGCGTTGGTATTACATATTAAAAGTACAATAATATACTCATAAATCATTTTTATTTTTATCTTTGTAATCAGTTGAAAATTTACAGTTTGAATTTGTACTGATGTAGGCCTTCCTTTTACTGCATTGCAATTTCTCTTTTGAACGATCAATATTTTTTTGCTTATGATAATTTTTTTCGGTCTCTTAACTGATTGCTGAATCATGGCATGTCTTTCTGCCTCCAGTTGAAATAATTCTCTATACTAAATTGAAATCTGTTCTCTCAGAGCACTCCATCAGCTAAAAAAGATGACAATGTTGTCAAACTTGACATCGACAAACTACCGGTAAGTTTTGTTTTTGAATTTGATTGTATATATTTATGGTAGCAAGTTGAGTTTTTCTTATCCTCTTGCTCTCTGCTCATCTGCTATCTTTTTGACTTTTGAAGACAATTTTTAAGAACGTCTTTTGGCATTTTTAAAATTTAAATCCAAAGACAAAATATAAAAGAGTGTTGAAATCGAAAGCAAAATTGAAGGTATAATGAACTCTAAAGAAAAATGTTAAAGACAAAAAAAAAACAAACCAAAACATATGTCTGGCGAAGCCATTTTGCAGATTTAGGATAAATTTATGCAAATCTTTATCTTTCTAACAATATATTGTTACATGAGAACTTAAAAGAGAGAAGGATATAAATGTGAGAATCAGTGTTATTGAAGGAGTCCAGTTGCTCTATCCGATCCAGATGAAATGATTTTAAATTTCAGAGGTAGACATCAACATTTAAAAGAAAAAAAAAAGAAATTCTTGTAGTCTTTCTGTACACTTTGAGTAACTGTCATATTTTTTCATTCTTAAAATTCATTGGGTATTAGCAACTTGAACTGCATAAACCACAACTGGCTTTTCATGATAGTAGTTTTCTGGACATTTTCTCGAGTGTATTTTTTTCCATGGCTAACACTCGCTTGCCCTTGATCTTGGGTATTATTACTTGACAGATACAATTTTATGTCCACTATGACTTTTAAAAAAAATTCTGGATAAGCAAACGTAATCCACTATCATTTTCACTTTTCAGCATTAGTTATACAGCAGAAAGAAGTGTAAAAATATATCAGTAAAGAACAGAAAAAAAAATTATATTGTTACAGGTGAAGCATCTGCGTAAAATATTGAACATTAAATATAAACCAATTAATTATTTGCCATGCTTCACCTGCTCAAATTCTTGCTGTTTTTCTGAAGGTGCGAGTGCAGCGTATTGTTGTGGATGGCCTGACCAGAACTAAAGATGACATTGTCATCAAAGAAATCAAGCCCTTGCTTAACGCCAAAACTTTTGATGAGGTATGCACTGAGCACATTACCAAAAACAGTTTTTCGATAAAATCCATTGACTTTATGTTGTGAGAGTGATATGCAAATTGTAAGTGGATACATTTAAAGGAAATCTCTTTGGCTATAATCTAGCAGCTTTGATTAAATGATGTCATTTTAATGTTTTGATAAAAAATTTATCTCTTAAACATTTCAAGCAAATGGAATCAATAATTTTTTTGGGAGTCTCATACGCTTACGTATGAAGTAGGTGATATGTACAAAGTGAAAATATTAACAGAAATCAAAACAAAACTCTTTACTCATTTCACTTTTTGAGTTTGTATTAATTTTCAATTTCTTTTGAAATACAAGTCAGTGATTGACAGTCATTTGACATAAAACTTTTTTTATAACCTTCATCCTGAAAGGCTCTCTTTGATAACCAAGGTTTGACAGATGAACATTCTCTTTCCTTGAGATCAGAAAACAAAAAAAGATTGTTTTCACTCTCCTTAAATCTTTATTTGTGTAAAATGCATTTTTTGTTTTTTTTTTGTTTTGAATTCTAGTTAGTGCATCTGAGTTACAATGCCAAAGTGAAAATGGAGCGACTGGGTTTGTTCAAGAATGTTGTTATTGCTATTGATGTCAGTAAAGGTGAGAAATTAGGATTTTAAAAAGATTTACACCTTACTACTGCTTTAAAAAAAAAAAAAAGCAAGTTTTTAAGGCTATTTTTTCTAAAATCAGGTCTATTGTGCTCAGTACATTCATTCCTTAATACTATTAACATTTTGGCAGCTTGATACAAAAAGCATTATAAATTTTACTGTTCTTTTATTATGAAGTGTATGAATGGAAAAAAATTTACATGGTTTATAAGCAGAATGCAATATTAATTTGTCGTTCTATAATTTTTTTGGGCTTTGCAGACAACAAAGAGTATGGCTACGAAGTGCTCTTTGAGGTTCAAGAGTTTCGACGAGTAGACGGAGGCATCCACACTTCTATCAGCAACAACGATGGCAGCTTAGTATGTCATTTGCCTTAGAGATCAGTTCTAATGAGTCAGATGACACTAGGTTGGGGAACAAACATAGATCATGTAGTAAAGTTTTCCATCTTAATCATGCCTTGTATGTGAATGACTTAGCAACAGAATTTACATAATCCTCTCTATTTACTTTTTCACCCAATCCCTTGGGAATGATTATATGTAAAATATTGTCAGTTTGTGAGTTTATAGTTTTTTGCATTGGGGCTCAATGTGCCTGTTTCAAAATAGTAAAAATAATTTTTTTGATTGTTTTTTCGTACGTCTTTTGAAACCATTACAATTTTGACAGGGACAAGAGCTTTATCCCTTTCAAAGAAATGCTCAATTCTGTCTTTCTATCATTAGCAGAACTTGAGATAAGGGTACATGTATTTAAGCAGCTTAAGAGTTGCTGTAAACTTAGTTTTATTTTCTTTTATATGAGTTTTGCTAATACACAGTTCTTTATGGAATGCTTTGAAAAAGAATAAAGAAGATCTTGTGTCTCAGGTATTTTACTGTTGTTGTTTGTGTACAGGATTTCCAGCTGAAAATGCCCAACATCCTTGGCCGTGGAGAGCGGTTCAGCCTGGACTACACTGTGGGCACTAAAAGGACTCACGGCTACAGCGCCTACTTCAAGAAACCTCTGAACAACAACCCTGACATCTTGTGAGGCTCGTTTGTGCATCAGAGTCTGTCATGGACGGGGAAGGGAACAAATCTGACAAATATTTTTTTTGCAGTTTGAAAATAAGAATGCCTTGCTTTTCAGTGACAGTTTTTGATACTGAAAAATTTAATGCTTCTTTTTCTCTTTTGAATAGCTTTCAATTAGTTGATATTTATTGGATCTTGATTGTTCAACAATGAAGAATAATTTTGTTTATGATTTAAAGAAATGATTTTTTATTTTCACCCCATATTTAAATGTGAAAGTAATCCAAAAGAGTTTATGTTATCCTGCATAAAAAGCTTTTGCTTGTCTCTTTGATTCTCCTTGCGTGAAAGAAAAAAAAAAACTGACTTGGAAAGCAACAAAAAAAAAAGAGAGGGAAACATGTGATGACTGACAAAAATTGTCTCCTTGTTTTGTTCCCAGCTTGGGAAGCACAGCCTATCAGTTCCATGGAGAATACCCATGGAGTGGTTATAAACAGACTGATAGAGGAGTTGCTTTTGACCTCACGGTAAGATCAACATATACCTCAGATAACATACTAGGCAGGCCTATTTTAATCCAGATAAATGTATTTTCTGGTAATCAGTGTATTTGGAATTTTCAGATCTCTTCATTTATATATTTTTTATCCTTTTCATAATAAATTCATCCAGTTTATGTTTTGACAAGGTTTTATGTCTCTCTGCTGAAAATCATAGGAAAGAAGTGCAGCTATGCTAAGAATCTTAGTTTTATTACATTATTGTTTAAACCAACACCAAATGATCCTTTGAGATTTAGTGAAAAACACATTTAAGTGTAGAAGATATTAAAAAAACAATGAGGAATACTTAAATGCATTCTTCAAATTAATTCTGCAAATGGCCTTTCCCACATTTTTCCAAATAATGTAAGAAAATGCAGTACCTTTATTTTTTATAAAAATTCCTTGCCACAAGACATTGTCGTCTGTGGTGGCATATATGTAATTTTTTCTAAACGGGAAAAACTGCATTGTGAATCTTATTTGTTTTTCTTTAGTTTCCTACTATCCTGGGCTCCCACAACATCCAATGGGAAGGAGTATGGCGAGACCTGAGAGCTCTAGCCCGCGACACATCCTTCTCTGTGCGAGAACAGGCTGGCCACTCCCTCAAGTCTAGTCTTAAGGTGTAATAGCATTGAAAGATTTTAAACAATAGTGCATGATCTGCCAAGCAATTAAGAAGTGCTTGGAAGAGCAGGCACTACCAAGCAACATTGATAAACTATTAACCAAACTCTTTAATGCGTCTTTGTTGTTTTGTATTATTTACTTCATGCAATGCAAGGGCAAACAGAGAGATGGCTGACTGTAGTGTTCTTGGATAATAGTGTTAAGATGATTCTGAATGCATATTATGATGATGATTGCAGAAAGACTTGTGGATGTTTTGTATCCTTGTGGTCACCACAAATCCTCAGGCCCTGCTTTGGATAGTGAGAAGAAAAGAAATATTTCAGAACATTTCATTTGTTTCTTTCTTTTATCAAACTTTACACATTAAGTGAAAACTGCTCCTGATTGGATAAGTTTACTGTTTATAACCCAGGTAGTCAAACCTGTGATGTTTCCTGAAGCAGTAAACCTTTTTTTCCCCTGTGACCTCTTAAATAAATTTATTTATCTGACTAATTATTGTAAAGCAAAGCAACAGAATTATATATCCCATGTTAGAAACAAAACACAGGCAAAAATCTGTAAATGTAAAAATCTTGTGTTGGTAAATAATGACTCAACATTACTTTTTCTTTTATCCCTTTGCAGCACACATTTACTATTGACACCAGAGACGACCCCATCCTGCCAACTGTTGGCGTGCTGTGGCGCACCAGTCAGGTCCGTTTGTATACTAATTCATACCAGTTCATAGTACACATCTGGGATGTTTGTGTACTGGACCAAATACCCAGGATACCTCTTTTATATTGTGAAAAAAAATAGGAAACTGACAATTAAATAAAAAAAAATTTATGATGTTGTCTTTCCTTTCCCTCCAAACCTTTTTCATCATCCAGTTATTTCATGCTTTTTCTGATCTTGTATTAGGGTTTTGAGTTTGGGTGGAACTATGATTCGCTCAGTAAATGCCCATTGTTATCATTATATCTTACCTCACTGTTAAAACAGATGTAATAATGTATGGTCTGAAAACAAATTGTGTGGCTAAATCATGATTATGAGACGAACATTGTAATGGTTAAACATCAGGCATGAAAGCACATGCACAAGCACACAGGTAGGCATCCATACATGCATGCACTCTATAATCATTGTAGGAGGGCCGGAACTGATTTTAAAAAGAATATGAAAAAAAAAAAAGTGAAGAAATCATGGTTACAATTTTTTTTTGTTTTTAAAATGCATTTGATGTTTGCATTTTTTGTTCTCCGTTGTGACTGAGACATTTTCATGTTTTTCATGTATGTAAATTCTCTATATTTTTAAAGCTATTTTATTATTACGCTGTCTGTTAGTTGTTTTGTTCTAAAATTTTCCCATTGCTTTTTTTGCAGGAGTATGCTGGTCTGGGAGGAAATGTGGAGTTTGCCAAACAAGACGGCATGTTTCAGTGGAATACATCGTTGCCACTCGATGCAGTAAGTTCAATTTTGTTCTGTATCCTCACAATCTCATGTTGGAGTAGTTGATGATGATCATGAGAAGCAGATAAGTTATGCTGAGCTGAACAGTATACAGTACACCTCAGCTTCAACTCATTGAGAACGGAGCTTATGATAGACTGTTTCCCCGCAAGACGCTTTATTTTTCACTATTTTTCAAAAATTGCTTTTGTTTTGATTTCAAAGCTTTTGCGATTCTGGTTTTTTTTTTTTTGCATGAAATAATTTAATTTTTCTACAAATATATAATTTTTTTTTTATTTTGAATATTTTTGAATTTTTGATGTATTTTAAATTACATACCAAAATGCCATAAAAAATGTACAATAAGGCCGACACACACAAAATAACACATGAGATTTGAATTTTGATAGCAGACACAAACAGTCTAACTCAAACTTTGAACAACAATAATATTAAAGTTTTCATTTTCAAGATCTTGATGTAGTCTATCGCTGAAGCATGTAGATCTAGACTTGTTGTAGCGCCATTACCATTCCTAGACCTAGATATAACTTGGCATTAGCATCTTCATTAATGTCATTGATCTCAACATCATCTTAAAAACCTCCTCATAGTCCTCTTCATTTTCAATAATTCTTCAACATTGTGTCGCCCATTCAGGGCTGTCGACGGCACAGTTGCTAGTGAGTCTGCTCTGAGATCTGCAGGGAACCTTCTGTCGCGTGTTTGAGCCCTGCTTTCAGCCTGGCCTGACGGAGGGCTTAAAAGCCTGAGATCACCTTTTTTTGGACTGGCTTTACACAAAAACCAACCAATCGTGTTGCCCATCTACATCAGTTCCATCATCAGAAAAATATGCCTCACAAAAATAAGGGGAAAAATCCTCTTAAAAAAAAATTACAATGAAAGGGAAATAAAAAGTGTAAATAATTAGTTATAGTTAAATTTTGAAGTAGTTTTCGTTATGTTGCTTATAGCATGCATGAGAAAAAATTCTAAATATATCACTTGTATCATCATCATCATCAGACATTGGCGATCATATTCCTCCATGCAAATTTATTCTCAGTTACCTTATATAATTGTTATCACTCATATATGACTGGTGAATCTCCAGCCGTTAAGAGAGTTACAAATGATATATACCCAGGTTGTTCCCATTGAGTGGATGGCATGAAACAATTGCTTCAATAGCGCCAACAAACAAACATCATAGGAGGCATGGTGCTCAACTTACCCTGTTATCCTCACATGTAGTACCATTTATACCGTAAAGATCTAATAAAGAGAACTCTCCAGTAATAGATCTACACGATAGCTTCTGAACTGAGACCTCCTATGTAGTTTTGGAACTAGACTCTCAAAGTAACAGCTGTTTGTGTTGAAACAGATTTTCCAGATGTCCCTGGCTGGTGGTTTGATGCGCACTCTTGACCCCAACACATCGGTGTCCATCAGTGACCGATTCTTCCTGGGTGGGCCCCTCACTCTGCGGGGTTTTAATCTCAAAGGCTGTGGCCCTCACAGTTATGGTGAGTATAGCACCAGAAAACAAGGAATAAATTAAAGGATGAATGGGAATGTACAGAATAATCACCTTAGATGATGTTATGCTTGGGCTCATAATCAATGCTTTATATTTTATAATTTGCATAATCAGTACCTTATATTTTAAGTCACTAAACTGTCCATAATAAGCTTGTAATACATCATGTTTGAATTGAAGTATTAGCCTTTCAATCACACCCGACTTTGTGTTTAGTTTCCCAAAGCATTGTGAGCTTTCATTTCAGTGATACAGATACAACCACCAGGCCAAGAAGCCTGAGATCACCACAGCAGTAATTGGCTCAGGCATAAAAAAAATCAAATGCAGGCACAAGCACAGTGCAGTGCACACAGTGGGGATAAACATTAGCCATAAGTAGTGGTTGGTTTTTCGTTTTTTTTAAAATTGTTTTTCAGTAATAACTAATATTCTCTTTCAGAGTCAAGAAGAGGATTGCAATACATGGGTGTTAAACATTTTTGTATTGCAGGCCTGTGACTCACTTTCATTGATTTGCTCCTTGAATGTTCTCACCCTCTCTATCTCTGCCTCCAGATAACGCTCTAGGCGGCGAGTCCTACTGGTTGGCAGCGGCACACCTGTACAGTCCTCTGCCCTTCAGGCCCGGTAAAGGTCGCTTTGGAGAGCTCTTCAAGACACACCTCTTTCTTAATGCTGGCAACTTGGGCAACTTAGACTTCAGTAATTCTCTTCTGAATTGTCTCTGTCTAACTTTTCATTATAGTTATAAAGTACTTTTTTTTTTGTTTTTTTTGATATCTTTGCCTATGTTAAAATATTTTGCTTTATGTCCCTTTAGAGCAGTTGCCAACACACGACTTATTTTTGGTTGGAAGTAACGAATAAATATTATTCTGGTTAACATCTACTTAAACCCCTGCGAGACTGATGAGGTCAAATTGACCTGAAACGCCAATTAAAAAAAAAAATAATTGGCTAATAAAGAAATCTAGGCCCAAAGCTTCTAATTGTATCCTCTTTTTAACCTATCTTTGCACCAAGTCCCGCAAGATGGACTTGGCAGCAATGCCAGTTTTTCTTTAGTGACGGCATCTTTGGTCTAGAGGTAAGAAAAATGTAGTATCGGTAATAAACTAATATAAAGATGGCCAGCAACAAATTTTTGTATGAAATTTTACGATAGAAATAGCTGTAGACTGATGAAGCGATTATTCTCTGGAGGTGAACAAAGCGTGCATCCTGCCTTGATTACTAGATTACTAGTTGTCGTCATTGTTATTGTTTTTGTTGATCTTGTAGTTGTTTTTTTGTTGTTGTTGTTGCTGCTGCTGCTGAACATGTAAAGTTTGTGAGCACTGTATTCATGAAGTGTTGGCCGATATTCTAAAGATTCAAATCAATTGGACCCTCTCAGGCTTTCATGTAAATAACATAGCATTGGCTTTTGGAGGGGGGAGGCTAAAAATGTTGTTTTGAAGAAAGAGAGTAAAATGCTTGTACCTTGGCATAGAATAACTTATAAGTGTTAATTTACGCAGTCTATTAAACAGGAATCCGAGGAACTTTTTAATTTACTCAGTCTATTTAACAGGAATCGGAGGAACATTTTAATTTACATAGTCTGTTAAACAGGAATTCGAGGAACAGTAATGATCGGTATTATTGTGAAAGCATTATTTGTGATTTGGGGAAGGCCTGTCTGTGAAGGTTTTCTCAACAGTACAACTGGCAAATACAGTCATTCATCAGGTGAAACTTTTTTACCTTATAATAACAATTTTAAAAAAATGGCGGAAAACTGGTTATGATGTTCAAGACTGGCATTTAAATTTTTAAAATCTTGCAAAGATTAGGCAGAACTTCTAAGAAATAAGAAAGAAAAAAAAAAATCGTATCAATGTGTGAAACGGATTTTGAAAAACTCATGCTTTGTTTATGTTACTGCTCAAGTAAATGCTGTTTGTTTTGCTTGAATTCCTCACCAGACAATCTAAGTACATCTTTCCAAGACTTTGCTGCGAGTCTGCGCTGGTCGTTTGGTTGTGGAGTCGTTCTGTGCATGGGTAGAATAGCTAGGCTGGAGCTCAACTATGTTGTGCCGATGCGTGTGCAAAAAGGAGACAAGTAAGTGCAGCATGTGTTGTTATTTTTGTTGTTCATCCAGAGCCAAGGAGCTAAAAGGATAGATCTCATAATGGTTGTTTAGAAGCTACTCCAACCCCAGGCCTAAGTCAAGTTGTGTAGGCATTCAAGTTTTCAGGCCAAAATGTAAATCCTTGATTGTTACTGACAACTGTGTAAAACATCATCATTGTCAACATGATCACCATCTCGGTTTACTTGTTTATTCTTGGTTTTACATTTAAGCAAGTCACTCAAAACAAAAACAGATCACTTGCGATGATGTCTTGTGATATAGAACTGTATATATGTATATATACACACCATATATACAAATTGCAGCTTATCACATTTGGGCACCCCCCTTGCCAAAAAAAAAAAAAAAAGATGGGAAAAAAAAATTAATCTGCTTTTTTTTTTTTTTTCAACTACTTTCCGATATATATATATATATATATATATATATATTATATATCCAGAGTTTTATACTGGTCTTAATGCTGAGTATTTCACTGTCTTTTTATCTTGTTTTAGTGTAATATGTCAACATTCAGACACATGTTTTGGTCTTTCTATTCTTTGTTTCAGAGCAAACCCAGGCCTGCAGTTTGGTATAGGAATCCAGTTCTTGTAGCAGACGATAGTTTTCACTTACAAATATATTATAATAAAATGTATGGCCTTATCAATATTATGAAATGTTTGCAAAAGAGCCAATGAAAGTCAAGACTAGGATGGGAGGGCATTTTATATGAGTTGGTTGGGGTATTTATTTTATAGAATAGTATAATGGGGAAAAACAGCAGTGTAAAACTGTATTATCATTAGCCACATTTTTAGAATCATCCTTTTTTTTTCTATATAAGTCTACTCTGGGATCAGTGTACTTTAGTTTTTTTTCCTGCAGATGATTCAAAATACGGGCTAGAGTGTGAGATGAGTGAACGATTTATCATAGGGAAACTGAATTAAGCCAGTAACAAAATTCATATCCCACATTTGGTTTTGCTTAAAATGATGAAAAAATAACAAGCTAGAACTTTAGGGGTTTTTGTATTGTACTTGGGCTTGCATTTCAAGGGGAAACAAGTAGGATTTTTTTTTTCTTTTTTGTTCTCATTGATCTCTGTCCCCATCTGTTTTGGACATAAATCTGCTTGTGGGCTTGATGTTGCCTCTTTTCAGGGTGAATGCAAAAATAAAGAAAAGCAACCATCTGTTGAGAAACTTAACTTTGAAAAACTGTTTTTTTCTTTTCTTTTTTTTTTTTTTG
>BLXT01006951.1:251855-262459 GCA_019648995.1 Plakobranchus ocellatus | reverse complement strand
TGTAGAGTTTTCTTTTGGAAAAAGTATAAATACCGGGAGAAAATTGATAAAGGTATCACACATACAGAGAACACAAAGAGATCATACAGAGTTGGCAGAGAGTTCATAGAGATCACACAGAGTAGGCAGAGAGTTCACAGAGATTATAAAGATTGCAGTAAGATCATTGTATAGCGATTACGCAGATTTTTTTAGAGCTAGATCTAACTTTCTTACCGACGGCCTATGTGAATATTGTTTGATTTGATTTCCTGCTGTTGAGTTAAATAAACTCAGTTTTATTTAGTTCTTCACACAATCTCCAGAGTTCCGTTATTTTTCCAGCTAGGTCTATATAGATCTAAAGAACTCAACGTCCTACATATTTATTTCTGGTGTCTGTGACACCCACACATCGCCAAGGAATGCCCTAGAGGAGGGAGTGGGAAAGATCCGGTTACCTGCTATCGCTGTGGGTTGGAGGGCCACATTGCCAGTAGATGTTCGACTTCAAAGGTAGGCCCGACAGCAGGACGTAAGTGCTACCGGTGCGGAGGCTTTGGCCACATTGCCATGAGGTGTACTGTCGATGCGAAGGAACTAGATCTACCGGTAAGCTCTCCAAATACATGTGCAGGCGCTACAAAGAAATCCACGACAAGTCTGGGAACAAGCCAATGCCACCAGGTGCCACTTATTGACGTGCGTAATAAACGGAAGGTTCTGTAAGGCCATGGTGGATACTGGCTGTACAATGTCTCTGGCACGCCATGACTTTGTGACTAATTGTGTGGGGGAGAGTACGTTGGTGGCTTTCGACGGACGCAGTGTCAAGTGCAGGGGAGTTGCGGCGGCTACGTTGGCGATTGGAAACGAGTTGCTGGAGTCAAACGTTACTGTGGTGGGCAAAATAGTGGGAGACGTTGGGGTGGTGATTGGTATGGATATCATCCAGAGACTTGGGGGAGTGCTGGTCTGCGGAAACACAGTACATTTTGGTGGTCTCGCCTGCGCAGTGGATTGCAGTTTTCAACTAACTGATATAATTGGCTCAACTGAACCCCATCTTGCCGACGGAGAACGGATGGTAGATAAGGACTTTGAAGCTTCGTTTAATGGTTCTCATTGGGCAGTTCGGTACAACTTGAAACCTGGGACAGTGCCAACTCTGACAAATCGCGTGGCTCAGTATGACCATGGTCTTACTGGAACAAAGAAGGATGCCTTTGACCAGGAAGTGGGGAGATGGATTCAGGAAGGAATTTTGGTGCCATGGGATGGAGAGGTGGAGGGCATTGTCCCTCTCATGGCGGTGGAACAAGTGACAAAGAATAAGGTCAGGCCAGTACTGGACTTTAGAGAATTGAACAAATTTGTGGAATGTCATAATGGTGGAGACGTGTTAGATGTATGCAGCGATAGGTTGAGAGAGTGGTGGCAAATTGATGGAGATATTGAAATTGTGGACCTGAAGTCAGCATATCTCCAAATCCATGTGGCCAAGGAGCTGTGGAAGTATCAGCTGGTTAAATTTAACGGTGTGGTGTATGCGCTGACAAGGCTTGGTTTTGGGCTTACCTCGGCTCCCAAAATCATGTCAATGATTCTGAAGTGGGTGCTGGCACAGTAACCAGAAATAAAGCAAGCAACAAACTCTTACATTGATGACATCATGGTGGACGTATCGGACATTACTGCGGGTGATGTGGTGGCTCACCTGAAGGACAATGGCCTAGAATCAAAGAACCCTGAGAAGTTGGATGAGGGAGCAGTGTTGGGCCTCAGGTTGGACAGAGATCAGCGGGGAGACTTGATATTTTCTCGTGCCAATGAAATACCAAATGTGGACCAGCTTGATTCTAGACTTTCGCGCAGGGATGTTTTTTCAATTTGCAGCAAACTGGTGGGGCACTACCCGGTTGCTGGATGGCTGCGTGTAGCTTGCAGTTACGGAAACGTCAGACTGAAGGCAGTAAATGGGATGACTATGCTGGCGACAGGGCATGCGGCCTGATACGGGAAGTGATTGAGCAGGTGCAGAAGGAAGATCCTGTAAGAGGCAAGTGGAATGTTCCAAGCGAAGCAAAGGGTGTGGTTTGGTGTGATGCAAGCAACTTGGCACTCGGAGTGGTGATCGACATTGGTGGAGTGACAGCGGAGGATGCGACCTGGCTTCGAAAGAAAGATGACTATAATCACATCAACGTGGCAGAGCTCGAGTCGGCTTTAAAGGGAATGAACTTAGGAGTGCAATGGGGACTGAAACAGATCGTGCTTATGTCAGACTCTGAAGTGGTGTGTGGATGGTTAAAGGCAACCCTGTCGGAACAGAGAAAGATAAGAACAAAAGGAGCAGCCGAAATGTTGATCAAGCGACGGTTGGGTGTGTTCAAGAGCTTAGTGGATGAACTGAAGTTGGAAGTTGAAGTTAGGTATGTTGCCTCGAACGAGAACAAAGCGGACAAACCGACACGAGTGAGGAAGAATTGGTTGAGAGACGATGTGGTGTTACCTTCGTGTGCTATCTCTGTAGCAGACTTGAGGTCTTTGCATGAGCAACATCACTTTGGTGTGGAACGAACGTGGTACTTGGCCAAGCAGGTTGATGCGGCTGTGTCTAAGAAGGAGGTGAAGAAAGTGGTGCGGGAGTGTGAGAGATGTCAGTCCATCGATCCAGCAAGCGTGAGACATGAGCCTGGTGAGTTGGGGGTGGACACTGACTGGACCTGATTAGCTATAGATGTTACCCATTATGCTTGCTTGCCGTACCTCACCATTGTGGACTGTGGACCTGGACGATTTGCAATCTGGAGAGCATTAAGAAACGAGACAGCAACATCTATCTGCAAAGAACTGGACCAAGTATTCTGCGAGACGGGACCGGTGGATGAGCTGTTGATGGATAATGCCACTGCATTTCGGTCGGAGGAGATGAGTGTCCTACTGGAAAAGTGGAATACCCACCCATTCTACAGGGCTGCCTACAGGGCCAGCGGAAACGGGATTGTAGAGAGACATCATCGAACGATAGAGTCAATTGCAGAGAGAGGTCGCGTCACACCGCTGGATGCCGTGTTTTGGTACAACATGTCACCACGGAGCGGGCAGGACGAGTCGACCATTCCACAGAGGTCAGTGCACAGATACACTTGAAGGCACCCGGAAGTGGAACCACACCTGAGACGGGATGATGCACCTAGCGGGAGAAGTATGCTGACAGTGGGTGATGAAGTGTGAGTGAAGCCACCTGACAGCAGATGCACCAGTCAGTGGAGCAGGGGAAGGGTGTCCAAGGTGAACTCAAGCAACAATGCGGAGGTGGATGGTATGCCGAGGCATGTCCTTGATGTGAGGCGGGTGGTGTCTGCGGAGGCTGAGACAGAACTGATGAGTGATGACCTAGTTCTGTCAGAGCAAGGTCAGCGTGCCCAGAGGCAGAGGAGGTTCCCTGCCTGGGCTCGTGACTTTGTGATGTAGAGGGATGGAGATGGTGTACATAGTGTATATAGTGACTCAGAAGTGTATTTTGTGTATAGTATCGTGTACAAAGTTATTTGCTATTATTGAATTGGATTCGGAGACTTTTGTTTAACTGAGGAGAGACGTCAAAATGGTTTATTTTTATAAATGGATATCGTGTATGGAGTGATGTGATTATGATCTTGAGATCAGAGGGGAGTGTGGTGTAATGTCAGGGTAGACAATATTTGGAGTACACCGTACACAGTGAAGGGAGACAGAGTTTAGATCGACACCGTGGACGCTACGGGAGGCGCGAAAAGACGAGAGCAGAAAAAGATGGCGACTGAGATAGAGAGCGTTTTTTGAAGAACTTGAGCTCTGAGTGAATTTATTGTGGATGTGATTATGAATTCGTAGATTAGACGATAGGAGCCCCTAGAACTTTAAGCGTGGATTACTGTTGTGCTACAGTGACGAGAAGATTTTGAATCGCATCAGGCGATCGTTTGACAAGCAGCATCACCAGTGAAGCAGTGAAAGTGAAGGTACGTTCAGCACAGCAAGTGCTCTGTATAGATCTAATACCACTAAAGTTTGTTTGCTGGTAACTTATAGCCTGTCAATTACAAGGTAATGTTATAATTTTTCACCTACTTCGGGCTCGAACCCAAGTTAAAAAGACCTTTGAAGACCTAAGGGCAAATTCTAGTTTCTATAGTAAATGACAAAACGAAAGGTTTAAAATACGTGTAATCTTATATGATTGTACTAGTCCGTGGCCCTGAACACACACTTCTAATCTTCCAATCTTCCTTCATCTATATTATTTAAAAGGCCTGCACTGTAGAGTTTGCGTTCATCCAGCAGCTCAGCCTGACAAACTAGCAACTTGCAGCGGCGAGACTGTTGTGTTGTGACTGCACTAATTAGAATCACTTCTGACACTTTATTTCCATCCACAGGTGGGAATTCACTTCACTTAGCCTGGTTACCTACAACTTCTCCTCATAGCTGCTCTTTCTCTCCAGGCCCAGCATTTTTCTATAACCACCTGTTGTTGATGTTACCACTACTTTAGATTCTGGTTTTACAATACTAACCATTTAAGTGCATTTATCAGTGCTCTGATTTAAAGTTGGGGGAGGGGAGGGGGGTTATATCTTGGGCGACCTGTTGGAGCCCAGAATGTCTACACATCTTCAATTTTTCAGTTGGCTGTCAAATAGCGCACCCTAGAAAATCAGTACCTGCTGCAGCAAATGAAGAGGGTTTCTCGTTACATCACTCTTACATTTCCAGATTACCAAAGCATGGAGAAATACTAGTGTAATGATCTGACCTTGAACCTTTTGCTTTTAAGTGAACAGTACCGGTATGTGAATTTATAAGGCTGCATAATTACAGTTGCTTTCGTTAATGGCAAAAGTGAAAAAAAACAATGTTATAAAAATTGGACCCTCTATATTTTTCAAACAATTGAAACCTAGACTCTCTCTCTCTCTCCCTCCCTCCCTTTCTCTCTCTCCCTCCTTCTCTCTCTCTCCCTCCCTCCTTCTCTCTCTCTCTCTCTGTCTAAGTACTAAATTTAAAACCAAGCTAATCTATCAGAGTCAGACATAGATCCAGATACTAAAAACGTATCTTTTTTTCAAGCAATTGAATACCACAAAAAACGCCAATGAATGAATGAATGAATAAATAGATAAATACATGAATAAATAGATAAGTAAACCAAATCAAAGCTATCCAGGTTAGACAGAGATCTAGCTATTGTCAGAGGTTCTATTACTATTCGACTCCTATCGTATCTCCCATCTTTTCCCTGAGCACATGCAGACTAATAATGATTTTATCTTCATTCAAGTTTTGCCTGAAAATTCTCGCCGAAAAGAGAAAAGCTTTCCATTACGTTTTTGAGTGTTCATTCATGTTACTGATAACATGAACCCGATTGCTCCAAAAATAAAAACACCCAAAACAAAACAAAACAAAATAGAACTCAGACAATTCCTTTTGCTTTTTCTTATTGAAAATACTTTCTTTGAGCCAGACACTCACATTTTTCCACTAGAAAGGCACTCAGCCAAAACTAATACATGCATAAAGAGAGACAGAAAGAAGGGGGAACAAGAACAAAAAAAAACTAAACAAAAAAAAAAAAAACGGCTGGTGTAAGAATCCGTTACGATGCGTCATGTTTTGTTTGGAAATATTCCTTTCATCATCTTTTCGACAATAACATTGAAAGTATGAGTAAACTGGAGCACAAATCAGGGTAGTGAGGAACATGTGAGATTGATAAAGGTAAAAGCTGAAGAGAAAAAAATACTTGTCTGTAAATAAGCAAACTATAGATTCAGAGTTTTTATGTCATAGAAAAATGACTCACTGCTCCACAGGACTCTCTCTTTGTTACTCGCACAATATTTTTTTCATTGCTTTAAAATGCAAGAGCTTTTCCTCTGAAAAAAAAGAAAATGTTTAACGCTCTTCAAGGTAACTCAAGCTGATCTGATATAACTTTGAGACTCATCGTTTATACAACGATAACCCTGGTGATTTTTCCATTAAAGTATAACGCTAAGCTTAGATTCCATAAGTAACAAAGCTATGGAGTAGATAAACCCACATAAATCAAATCTTACATAATCACAATTTAAAAAAAAATCTCATTTCAAAACTCTTAGCTGTGAATGGAAAATTGATGTGAAAGATATGAATATTTGAATTCAGAGGGATCGAAAGTGTGTAAAATCATAACACTAAGCCAGAAACGATGATTGTATGAACAGATATAGTGATATGTGACTGTCTTCCACGTTTGATATATAGCTGAATGTAATAGCAAAAGTGACCATTGTCCTTAGGTAAGGTCAGCCATAATCTTTTCTGTTCAGTAATAATAAAATTAAGATGGATTGATCGCCACTATGACGAGATAAATCGGAACCAATAACATTAGTGTTTCCCATCTGCGCTGTGACAGTGAGCAGGGCCAGCCAGGCCTAACCATGTGCAGGCTGAGATACTGCAATCCTCTCTAGGATGTCAATCCTTCATTGATCTGGTCTACCTATCTTATCTTCGATTCTCTGATTCTGGACTGTTCGTTTCCATTAGAGATTTCGACTTCTGCATTTATTTGAAACAAAGTTATTTTTTGTAATTGTTGATGTTAATGTTGATGATGCTGTAACGTCTTTCAGTTGCACAAAAGTACGTGTCATATTTTCTACAAATTTTCAGGGTTAGGTTTGAATTTCACTTACATGCATTTTAAATCAGTAATAAAAGTTAGTGCATGTTTTGAGATATTTCTACACATTATTACGTTATATATTTACCGTTTAAGTCAAACATTCATCAAAATTCATTACTCTGTTACCGTCTCGTTTTTCCGCACCTGTAAACGGAAGTTTCTACCTTCTGCATGGCGTGTAAAGTAAGATAGGTGCGTCTCTATTTCAATCTAATTGTTCTATATCAACGGATTATAACAATCCTCAAAACAAACCACATTTCCCTAAACTTCTACAGCGGCGTCTTCTCATTTTATCGGTTTGTTCTCCTTGAAGGTTGCGGTGACCCATGACGATCCGTGGTTTCCCTGCCATGCAGTACTCTAACTTGTAAAGGAAGCGGCGATATTACAGGAATATATTTGAAACAGAAAGAAAAACAAAACTCCAAAGTTGATCTCTACAGAATCTAGGTCTAGGAATCCTCGATAATACAACGTGAGCAGCATTATTATTTTCAACATCAACAAAGTCACAACTTTATTTATTATTATCATTACCCAGGTCATCATCATTATCAAATTCACCTCCACCACCACCACCACCGCCATCACCACCATAATCATCATCATCCTCCTCCTCCTCCTCCTCATCATCATCATCATCATCATCATCATCATCATCATCACCACCACACCTATCTTCATCATTAGCATAAAAAACATGAGACGAGGCAGTAGCAATATCGGTTTCATGTTAGAGGCCTTCGATATTATTAAAATGACGAAAACAAGTCGTAGCAGGACAGACAATGAAAAGCACAGAAAAATCCTCATGTCAGTGACTTCATGTTCATAATTCATGGACTGAAGTTTTAAAATAACATTTCGATTATAACTGATTGCGCAGTTTCTAAAACATAGCAGTGCTTTTAGGATGCAGACACTGCAAAAGTATTCGTTAAGCAATGTAAGGGAAAAACTACGGACAAATATTTTTTAAAATAACAAACGCCATGAGCGGAGGAGGCTCGCAAAGGTTTTGTCTACCTGGTAATTCAAATCTCACACATCGTACTAAACACAAACTCAAATACACACACATAAACCACACACACCAAACACACACACATACACACCTAACACATACCTTTACACATGCGACTTTGCAAGAATGGAGGAGAAAAAATTTGGATGTTGTGTAATGTGGAAAAACAAAACATAGGCGTTTACGAATTCCGAACAATCGTAGCAAGGAAAAAGAAGGAAAGAAGAGCGAAAGTATACCAAAAGTTAGATACAAACATGTGTGTAGGAAGTTCTCCTATTGAAGCTTTACAGTAGGCCTGTATAGGTTTCATCCAATCATGTGTGTAGAAAGTGTTCCTATTGAATCTTTACGGTATATATGTAGAGAACAATCTTTTTTGCCTTTGGTCATCTCATACTTTTCGTAACCGTGAACTCTCGAGCCTGGTAACTTTAGGCTTACAAATTCTTTCACACTGTGCACCAGTAATATATAGACAATAATAAAAATAGAATGAGAGATAAAAGAGACAGAGAGATATGAACTGAAAAAGAAAAAGGGCGGAGAAAAAATGATAGATAGACAGAGGTAAAGAAAAGGTAAGTTTAAGAACGAGAGAGGGCGTGAAGAAGATACTGAAAGAGAAAGAGAGACGGACAAACAGAGGTAACAGTGTGTGTGTGTCTGTGTGTGAATAGGTGCTAGAAAAACAATGCGTTATATGTACAGAGCACACCCATTAATTACAATAATTTTGTTTTAGATAGTTTGAAAAATGCCAGAAATTTGACTTCTCAACGATGCGGGTGTAGAAAGCAACATCAGAAACAAGGACAACCTCGCAACAACCTCGCCACAATAGAACAGCTAAGGGGAGAGAAAGAGAGGTAGAGAGAGAAAAAGGATGGGGAGGGGGGAAGAGACAGAGCGAGAGAGGGATGAAAGGAGAGAGAGGGGAAGATGGAGAAAGAGAGAGAGGGAGAGGGAGAAAGAGAGAGAGAGAAGAGAGAGGGAGAGGGAGAGGAAGAGAGAGAGAGAGCGAGAGAGGGGGAGGGAGAGAGAAAGTGAGAGAGAGAGAGAGAGAGAGAGAGGTTAGATTTGGTTTTTGTATATAGCCATTCTACAGACTTTCAGGCCCTGCTTCAGGTCAGGGCACTGATGGCGAGAGAGAGATAGATAGATAGAGAGAAAGAGAGAGAGAGAGAGGAGAGAGAGAGAGAGAGAGAGCTGTTTATCTAAAACGCTCAAAATGAAGCAGCTTCATACATTAACTCCACAGCGCAACATATTTATGCATTAATTGAATTGTTGATTAAAAAAAAAAAAAAAAAACGCAAAAAGGAACGAACAAGCTCCACATTGATAATGAAGCTTCCAGCTCATCTACATGACTACTACAGGCGCAAGACTAGAGGGAAATAAGTTGGGGAATGTTTTGCTTCGGAACCTGAAACATGCACTGAAGCTTTCACAGGGTCATTTCCATTTTTATTGTTCATGGCGGCAAGAGAAGCTGAGCTACTAACGGTACTTAAAGTGTTGGTCTGTGGTGCGGCGTTGGTGGCAGAGGGGCTAGTGAATTGGCCTTAAACGCTCACAGACCCTTCTGTCTGACGCACAACGAGAATAAGTATTGAAATTATTTAATTAATCAGGCGTTGTAACTGATTAAAACGATTTTATCATGATGTGAGAAATTGTCTTTTGTAGAAGAGTTTTGCGACATTACTAATTATTTCGATTTTACTTGTCAAAGTTTTCAAATTCGCCAGTTACGACAACGATTTCCTTAATTTGCACAAAAATAACGTAGCACAAAGTTAACGGAGAAATTACTCAGTTTTTTTTTCCTTTTCGAATGCAAAATCTTACGATTTGAACAATGTATTTTGTAAAAAGACAGTTTCTTCAAATTGTTTTTTAATATTGCCAGAAATCGATGACTAGAGTTGTTATAAAAACTATTTTGAAACTATATTTGTAAAATCATAGATCCTAATGTAAATAATGCTAGATCTGTAAGTTCTCTTTTCCTCCTCCCATATATTATTCTTACAGTCTTATTTGTAGCTCATTTTGGAGGTTTGGTGTTGCAGTAGTCAGAAACTATCCCATATTTTTTAAGAGATATCCTAACATAGTGTAGAACCAGCCAGGGGCTCCGGGTGCAATGAATATGAAAATCGTGATACCAGGAACATTCGCGTCATTCTATCAAGAATATTCGCCACAAACATACATCCTCAAAAACCCTATATATGTAAATAACATATAACATTGTTATATCTGAAAATTGGCCACATTCATATATTCTCCAACAACCTTCAATATTATATCACGGATAATAGTCTCAATTATACATCCTCCAACAACCCTCAATATTATATCAAACAACCCTCACTGTGATATTAGCGACGTTCCCACAAACACACTTCCTCAAACAACCCTCAAAATTTTATCATGGACATTTGTCACAAGCATCGTCCTAAAAAAATCGACAAAGTGGTATCAAGCATATTAATTGCCCCAAACATACATCCTCAAACAACCCTCAATGCTTCCCTCTGATTTCCTCAAAACATATAACATCATTGGTAAGTGTCCCATAGCAAACATACCGGATACTCTATATTGTGCGTCAATTACCTGGCAGCTTAGCTTCAGATTAACGTGAAAAAAACCACGAGTATGTAAGCCCTTATTTTATGTTTATCACTATTTGATGCATTCTGCTATTGGGGTCTAGATTATTACAGTCATCTGATCATCTCATGCCAATTGGGAAAAATGTATCCTCGCAAATAAGAAGTTTGCTCTAGGCTTAGCTGGTCTGAAACATAGAAGGATGTAATAATATTCAACAAAAATGCAAAGAAAAAAAAAAAAACCAATCCT
>BLXT01006951.1:193563-206176 GCA_019648995.1 Plakobranchus ocellatus | reverse complement strand
GTTCGGTTTAGAATGTTTAGATCCAGAAGATAGACGAACTAGAGGCACTCTATTTGTACTTTTATATCCATCCGATGTTGATTTTGAACATAAAATAATACAGATTTTTATATATGAAGCTCATTGAAAAGCATCAACTAAGTCTATTTTTATTTAAGCATAAATGATTGTTGCCTTGTGGTCAAAATAATCATCGTTCTCTTTTATTTTCACCTTTTCATCTTCACTGAAACTTATTGAAACTATAATGAATTTTGAGGGCTAAAGAGTAACAGAAATCCTTCGATTTGTTTTGCAATAAAAGCTGATGTTTGTAAAAGATTTCAGAATAATACAGAAGTATCAGTTACGAACAATAGGCGATATAAATAAAATAAAATACTTTCTCCTCTTTGACGAATATAAAAGCTGATTCTTCTAAGCGAGATCTAGAGTTTGGAATCAACTATGGGTCCAAATCCATTCCACTTCTAAATTAGAATTGAGATGTAGATTCTTTTGAACTCTAAATAGAACATAAGAATGGAGATAAAGATCCTTTTGATCTCTAAACAGAACATCAGAATAAGATCTAGATCCTTTTGATCTCTAAACAGTACATCAGAATGGAGATCAGATCCATTTGATCTCTAAACATTGTGACCTTTTTTTTTCAAAAGAAAAAGTCTAGGATGACGTTCTGCATGGCTTCCGTAGTCAAATTTCATCCGATCTGCAATGGGACATTAAAGCAGTTTAGAAAAAAAACCTGTGTATTGTGAGGCTTTCTAGAAAAATATTCTCACAACACCACCTTTGTTTCGTAATAAATAATCGCGTAAATCAGTTGCTGCAGACGTGCCAGAGTTGGCCTGGAAGCTATGGTGAAAACAGAGTGCTATTAACTAAAAGATTTAAGCAGCATACTCTTTTCAAAGCGTTGACAAAAAATCAGTTATATATTTTTGATCGGTTTCTCTCTCTGCCACAGAAAAGCCCTGTCCTGTTGAACACAACAAAGAACCCATGTTGGCGAGACGCAAAGGGCAGACTTGAGTGTCTCCCATTCTTCTACATCATCGGCTTCAGCAAAAGCGCCACGACAGATTTGTACTTTACCCTCATCTATCACCCCCAAATCACTCCTAGTGTCAAAGAATCGCACTGGTTCGACTACACTAGGTTCCTAGAAAACAAAGGTGAGAACACAAATTCAAATAAAGAGGGCAAAAAGGGAGAGTGTGGAGTGTGGAAATATGATATTTCACCTGTGACCACTCGGAATTGTATTTCTCTTTGGTAGTGTGGACATTATATAAATACACAGGGAAGAAAAAAACTTTGTTCAAACGATGCTCGGTGGATTAGCATAAAAGCTTAACATTTCTTTATTCAGCTATTCAGGTTTTATATGCTCTTGTCCATTTTGTGAGAATCTTTACTGACCATAGGGGGCACGGTGGCACAGTGGATAGCAAATCCGCCCTGAGATCTGCAGGGATTCTTCTGTCGCGGGATCTAGCCTGACGGAGGGCCTGAAAGCCTGAGATCACCTTGTTGAGGACTAGCTATATAGATTGACCAAAACCTTACGGACAACTGTTCGTAACGACCCGCCTCTTTCTTAATCTTTTTTACCCGACCGAAGCTGGTAAGACATGGCCCTATGGCTTTGTTTGTAAGTATTTCTTTCTTATGAGGATAGAGTGTATGACTAACCAGACGCCAGCAATTCTCCATGGAAAATCTGGAGCTCCTTATTGCATGCGATATATAATAATTCAGTCAGTATTTACCTTCTTAGAATGCCTCTGACCTTTCGCAGCTGTTTTTGAAATTGTTGATTTCAATTTGACCGGCACTCGTCAAGGTGTTGTTGGCCAGAGACAGATTGTGCGTGCGATCGTTCCTAATGGCTGTTGAATTTTTGTTTGTCTGTATCCAGATGTTCTCTACCCTGCTACGACGGAAGTCAGCACTTTTAGCATCTCCTCTTTGGCTAATCAGAGATCCGGCTTTCGTTGGACTTTTTACGTCGTCTAACCTGGAGTTCATGTCTGTCATTCCCCATTGTTAATAATAACATTCAGCTGAAATAGTTTAAGTACTTGCAGGTTTTCATCAATATCTATTTCATGTAATTTGATTCTATGTATTTCACAACATCAACGATTTTTCTCGAAAATTTGCCTCTAGGACAGTCCAACTCGAGTCCGCAACTGATACTTTGGTCTAACGAGGTCCTAAAAACCTCAAACTAACTGGTTTGGATGGATAACGTGCACAAAACAAATGAGCTCAAGGCACACATAGCAAAGAGTAAACAGCAAAGATTCTACTCTATCTTTCTAGTTTGTGAAAACATTGCTTTCTTGTGGCACTTGTATATCGGCATCGCGTATCTTGGTGCTGAGCAAACTGTTGCTGAGAAGAAACTGGCTTTTTCTAAAGTGTTCTTCATAGGTAGTTTGCCCAGTATTTGCAGCAACGTATACGTTTTGGTTTTAGAAAATCCTGCCAACCTGTCAAATGTTTAAGTTCACATTTTGTAAGTGAACTATGTATGACTCGACTCTGTTCTGGTGCATTCATTTTGGTCTTGATTCACTTTGACTGTGAGGTAGCTGCCATTTTCCATTTTTAAAAAAAATTCTTACTAGAGACAGCTTTTTATCCTGAGGGTAGTAACCCAGATTGTATGGCCGATATTTCGATTATCTAAGCTTTGTAAAGCATTACTCGTCCCCTCTTAGTTTTTCTTAGTTCCCAAACGGGGAATATTATAGCAGCTATTTTCTTCAGAACAGATAATATGCCAGATCGAAGAAGGTTTGAATGAAGTTGTCTTCACCTTGTGTTGAAGTTTATAATTTCTGCTGATAATACAGATTGATCAGGTGGGGTTAAACCTTTTTGGTGGTTTAACATTATGCTATTATCGATAATAAGTGTTATCATTTCTGCTGTTAATACAGGTTGATCAGGTGGGGTTAAACCTTTTAGCTGGTTTAACATTATACTGTTGATAATAAGTGTTATTATTTCTGCTGATAATACAAACTGATCAGGTGGGGTTAAACCTTTTAGCTGGTTTAACATTATGCTATTATTGATAATAAGTGTTATCATTTCTGCTGATAATATATATTGATCAGGTGGGGTTAAACCTTTTAGTGGTTTAACATTATGCTATTATTGGTAATAAGTGTTATCATTTCTGCTGATAATACAGATTGATCAGGTGGGGTTAAACCTTTTAGCTGGTTTAACATTATGCTGTTGATAATAAGTGTTATTATTTCTGCTGATAATACAGACTGATCAGGTGGGGTTAAACCTTTTTGGTGGTTTAACATTATGCTATTATCGATAATAAGTGTTATCATTTCTGCTGTTAATACAGATTGATCAGGTGGGGTCAAACCTTTTAGCTGGTTTAACATTATGCTATTATTAATAATAAGTGTTATTATTTCTGCTGATAATACAGATTGATCAGGTGGGGTTAAACCTTTTAACTGGTTTAACATTATGCTGTTGATAATAAGTGTTATTATTTCTGCTGATAATACAGACTGATCAGGTGGGGTTAAACCTTTTAGCTGGTTTAACATTATGCTTTTATCGATAATAAGTGTTATCATTTCTGCTGATAATACAGATTGATCAGGTGGGGTTAAACCTTTTCGCTGGTTTAACATTATGCTGTTGATAATAAGTGTTATTATTTCTGCTGATAATACAGACTGATCAGGTGGGGGTTAAACCTTTTAGCTGGTTTAACATTATTGTCACGAACACCAGAAATAAAAGGTAGATAATACCTCTGATGTAGGACGGTGAGTTCTTTAGATCTATATAGTCGTAGTTGAAATAATGGAACTCTGGAGATTGTGTGAATACGTAAAAAACTGAGTTTATTTAACTCAACAGCAGGAAATTAAATAAAAAAATATTCACATAGGCCGTCGGTAAAAAAAAAATACTAGATCTAGCTCTATGAATCTGCGTAATCGTTATACAATAATATCTCTGTGATCTCTATGAACTCTCTGCCTACTCTGTGTCTTCTCTGTGTGAACTATGTGTGATCTCTGTGTGCTACCTTTATCAATTTTCTCCCGGTATTTATACTTTTTCCAAAAGAAAACTCCACAAATTTCTGGAAATCTATCCCATAATGCAAGCGTAGAATGTTCGAAAATGTAGATCTAGAACGTTACATCATAATCCTAAAATAAGAAAAAAGCAGTCTATAAAAGGACATTAGGGAAATCCTTAGGCTAAAAATAGGACATGAGTCACGTTCGTTTACGTAATGAATTCTCGTTCGCTTTGCAAAAATTAACTTCCCTGAACTGGTTCTTTCTAGAATTCTCGAGTTGACGTGCGTTCAATAGCAAGCCCTAAGTCTAATTTTTGTTACAATTATGATATTATTATAATAAGTGTTATCATTTCTGCTGATAATACAGATTGATCAGGTGGGGTGCAACCTTTTAGCTGGTTTAACATTATGCTATTATTGATAATAAGTGTTATCATTTCTGCTGATAATACAGATTGATCAGGTAAGGTTAAACCTTTTCGGTGGTTTAACATTATGCTATTATTGATAATAAGTGTTATCATTTCTGCTGATAATACCGATTGATCAGGTGGGGTTAAACCTTTGAGCTGGTTTAACATTATGCTATTATTGATAATGAGTGTTATCATTTCTGCTGTTAATACAGGTTGATCAGTTGGGGTTTAACCTTTTAGCTGGTTTAACATTATTCTGTAGATAATAAGTGTTATTATTTCTTCTGATAATACAGATTGATCAGGTGGGGTTAAACTTTTTAGCTGGTTTAACATTATGCTATTATTGATAATAAGTGTTATCATTTCTGCTGATAATACGGACTGATCAGGTGGGGTTAAACCTTTTAGCTGGTTTAACGTTATGCTATTATTGATAATAAGTGTTATAATTTCTGCTGATAATACACATTGATCAGGTGGGGTTAAACCTTTCAGCTGACATTCACAGCCCGTACATTAAAGTCAATAATTTTATTAATTTCGAACATTTCAACTTTATCTCATTTCCGTACTTTTTCAAACCCATCCGCTTAAATAATGGTGAATATGAATTAATCTTATGAGGTTTTTTTTTCCAGTTTATAATATCGTTCACTCTAAATAACGAATGACTTTTCTATTTTCTCGAAAGAATCTTCCTTGGGTTGAAATGTTGAATATAAAGTGGCTAAACCTCATCCATTTATGACTCCCCAGCAAAACAGGGCGGGTGATAGAGATCCAGGGCGGTACAGTCAGTTCAAGGCAGCATGGCGTGCTTAGTTTTAGAAATTAGATTGGAAAAACGTTTTATATCTTCGAAGCATTTAAAAGTTTGTAGTGGGATTAATTAAGTGGATTTAATTCCTTTAATCTAGAAAATCGATGGAAATTAACAGGAATCGGCTTTAATAAAGTTTGGTTTGTCTGACTTTTAAAAATAGATTGTGGTTTTTTCAAGTTGTCGTGAAATCTTCTATTATGAAATGTCCATCATAAAACCACCAATAATTCTCTTGGCAGGTTCTTTACAAGACTATACAGACAAGTTTGCCCGAGCGACGAGTTATATTGAAACTGATCTGTTAGTGAATGGACATAGTCAGCGTATATTTGGTGAGAAGTCTTGATCTTGTGGAGTATTTAGAACGCTCTACCACTCTGTTTTGTTCTACATTACTACAGGCTAAAATAAGAAACCATTGTAATATTTAAAGATAAAGCATTTTACTTGAGATTTATTGAATACTATTTTTATATTTGCGTTGAATTAATAACTTCTTTTTTCTTATAATTTTTAATGTTCATGATAATATAAAACTATGATATGATCAGCAAAAGTGCACTGCGTGAAGATTTTCAAAACATAACATGTGAATTTAATAGAGTCCACAAATGCCTCAGAGGCGTTTTTCTCTGACTCTCTGTTATTTTCCTCGCTAGTGAGTATCTTACCACCAAAACCTAGTGTGTCCACTGAATCCCGGGAACAGGCCAACTGTTACTCAGCCAATCATCATAGCCAAAATTACGGTACTATTTGGTAATGGAATGGAAGATGGCAAACGCTCACACATTAGATGAATATAAGACGTGAGTTTGGAGATGAAGACAAATCTGGATACAGACCGCAGGTCTTGCCTGTAGAAGTCGGAACTAGGGGGGGCTTGTTGAAACATCAGCATGAGCATTCGGAGCAAACTCACAGACGAACCTAAGACTCTGAGGGTATACTCACAAATAGATTTGAGATGGCACAACTGAACAATGACTTCATAAGTAATTGATGATTTCAACTATCGGTAACTATCTCTGAAAACTAGCTATGAACTTCGGTAATAATCGCAACAATTCGAAAAAGGAGGTTTCGGGTTCAAGACTCAAAACATAGGCTCAAGAACAAGAGTAGCAAGAGTGTCAGATGTTTAGAGCCGAAACATCTGCCTGAGGCGCATGACAGACGTGATGTCTATGACGCAGACACACACAGAAAATATCACTTGAAGAGGCAACAACTCTCACCAAAGCAACATTCAGAGCTAAATAGAATGATAGATCACCCATCAGACAGCACTAAACCCTAATCTTTAGATGACGTACAGGTCACGACTTTCTAGAGAAGCTTATTTAAATTTTGTCAGACTCATGACTGCTAATGTGGATCTAGACTTTAAACAATAAATCACTTGCTGCAGTCGGAGTGTAATCTCTTGGCGCTAAGACAGTTGGATATCGGCTCACCCAAAGAATTAATGACGCTTTCGACGATCCTACCCTCACAGCCACTGGTCTACAAATTTGATATGACTTGTCAGCAATGCGAGAGCGCAATGAAGAAGAAGGCGAGGGGTAAAAACGTAACAAGGATCACTGCGCAGTTTGGAGACGCACTGAGGCAGATGAATGCGGTCAAAAGAGGAATAGGCAACACCTTCAGTCCTGACGTTGCAGATGTTTGTATGTCGCCCACATTGCGCTACGCTGCGACACAAATGCATACTGGTGAAGCACAAAATTCTAGTGACGCTGAAACCAAAAGTTGCTGTTACTACCGGCGCATTCTTACAACGATGAATATTTTTTCTCTGTCCAACGCCTTTACACGATATTTCCAGAGCAACCATGCCTTCTTATTACGAAACAGCTTGTTAACTGAAATTCAAAATTAAATGTAGACATAGACATGGTCCACTCGTGTTTGGTGAAAACTGATTGAAATCTCTTAAGAGAATTAAGTTACAATATGTCAGGCATTTGAATTTTTAACCCTGCTTTACTGTACTTTCCTGAATAGATGAAGACGCCATGTAGTGAAAAGGCAAATCGCAATTCTATATTATCCTGTGCCTTGGATCCCATGTCTGTCAACGTGCCTCTTGCAGGTTTTTTCCCTCCTAGCTACCTGGGGTGTTCGAAGGTAAATGTGATGCTTCTGCTTCCGGGGTATTCCTTGAAGCTTGCTGTTGCTGCTGCATCTTTACCTCTGATGTTTCCGTGCGAGAGTCAGAGCTCTGCCAGCCATGTCTCCCGACTTACTCATATAGTCTGAAATATTTCGGCCTCATCATCGCTCGGCTACTCTACTTTTCATTTCAAGCCCCTTCGCTCTATCACATCCGCCGGAGATACAGAACTATTTATTTCAGTTCCAGTGTGGTTTGGGGCGCGTTACTGGCGCCATATCTACTACAGGCCTTTATTTACGATTTACAGGTTTTTCTCCGAGGTATTTTCTCACACTGTGTAATTAATTATTTAAGTTTGGTGGGTGTATTTCTTTTGAATGGTGAGTCTGTGTATCTGAAGTTTTCATTCTTCTTCTTCTTCTTCTTCGTCTTTATCTTCTTCTTCTTCTTCTTCTTCTTCTTCTTCTTCTTCTTCTTCTTCTTCTTCTTCTTCTTCTTCTTCTTCTTCTTCTCCTTAATATTATTTTTATTTTTATTATTATTATTATTATTATTATTATTATTATTATTATTATTATTATTATTATTATTATTATTATTATCATCATTATTACATTACTATGATTATTATGATTATTAATATGTTATTATTATTATTATTATTATTATTATTATTATTATTATTATTATTATTATTATTATTATTATTTTATTGTTGTTGTTGTTGTTGTTGTTGTTGTTGTTGTTGTTGTTGTTTTTGATGTTGTTGTTGTTATTATTGTTATTTTTTATGCTGTTTTTATTGGAAAACTAACACTTTCCCAATGTTCAAAACTGAACAACTTCAGGAGATTTTATTTCTGGCTTTCAGGCAAGGACTGCTTTTTGAAATACGTTATTGGTCTATTTGTTACTTTCTATTGAAAACAATTTCATTGAAAAAGTAACCAGCTAGTATTGACCAGATTCCTTTGTCTCCTCAGGTGATGGCACTCCGTGTATGGCTTGGTTTTCCCTCAACTGGCCTTGTTTCCAAGGCAACCAGGACTCCATTTTGGAGCCTCATTACACAAACGCAGACTTCCTGCACAGGTTGCTCCCCGGCGCAAAACTTATCGTTTTAGTGAGAGATCCAGCTGAGAGGTTGGTCACAAAGGCTCTTGTCGTTGTTTATGTACTCTAAATGCTTTCATATTCCTTTCCGATTTCTTAAGAGCTTGATAATCTAATGTTACAATGTATGAATTGTTCCTTTCAAACAGCTTCATTGTTATCCTGATAGGTATGTTACTCGCATTCATTAGGAAAAAATTTTACTTCTTTCACTCTTGCCTTACTATTATTCGTTTGCTTTTCTTTTTATCTAAATTTCATCCTCATTTTGCTCCTTATCCTTTTATTCGTTCCTCTCATAGTCCCAGAGTCTTCTTTTCCTCCGCCATCTTCTCTTGCCTTTCCTATCCATCTTCTCTTCCTCCTCTACCATTACCTTTTCCTCCTCGTCATCTTGTTTATCCCTTAACCTCCTCCTCCTCCTCGTCCTTATTCCGCTCATCTTACTTTTCCATCTCTTCCTCTCCCTTCTTCCTCTACTCAATCATGACCCTCTTCTCCTTTCCCTTTCGTTCTCTTTCTCATACTCCTCTTCTTATTCCTCCCCCGCCTTCTCCTATTCATTCGTCTCTTCTCCTTTTTCTCCTCCCCCACCTCCTCCTCTCCCTCCTTCATTTGCTCATGCCAACGATTATAATCAGGAATACCACATCTGTGAATGAGCTCTGTTTCCTTCAGTGAAACGCATAGCTATGAATGATCTTGTCTCAATACATGCGCCTCGTAAGCAGACTTTAGGACATATTTACTGATACCTGTAAGTTTGTCGGCCGATTTCGAACGTTCCACTTCTTCTTCTGCTTCATTTGCCAGGTCTGTTGCAGACAGGAGAGCATGGCCTTCCATTCATCTCTGTTGTCAGTTCTCCTGATGATTTAATTGTTGGGGAATTAATTCTTTCCTCGTTGCGTAGCTCTTCAGACCGTCTGAGAATATTATGTGTTGTCTTCCTCTGCTTTTGGTAGCACAAATCTTTCCACACAATATTTGCTTTTCTATTCCATCCGCTATGGTTATATGCCCAAAAAATTGCAGTTGTCTTTTTCTGATGGTTTCGAGTAGGGATCTTTTGTACCCGGCCATTTCCATTACTTCTTCGTTTGACTTCTTTTCAGTCCATGATATTCTCATAATTCTTCTGATTTACATTTCTGCTGCTTCAATCTTCTTTCGAGGTCTTTTGTCAGCGTCCAGCATTCACATCCGTACAGAACGATGGACCATACATAGGCTTTCATAGTGTTGATTTTGGTGCTAAGTCTTATATTTCTGTCGATGAAGATGGACTTTAACTTCATGAAATGTTTCACTTAAGTCCTTTTTATTGCCTTTAGCAGCATTGGTTTAGGGACAAGCAGAAATGAAATTGAAGCTTTCCAGATTACCGAAGTCTTACCACGATGGTTATCAAAAGCCTTGGATTATGGGATCATCCAAGGATGTGAATTGCCCAACACAAGAACTCACATTTTATAAAAAAAATTATTCTAAGAACTTCCATTATGCCTGTCGTTATATTTTACTTTCTTTTTCTTCTCATTTTTCTTTGAATACTAAATCTGAAGCGCACACACATCATAGAGGTTTATTTATTATTTTTTTTTACTTTGCTAAAAAGAAGTCGGTTTAAGTTCTTTTATAATTGACCAGCGCAGCCTAAAAAACATTTTAATTTTAGTTTATGGCGTACCATTTTATTTAAAAAATGTAATTGTCCTCAATGATGACCGTTTGAACTTGGAAATATTCACCACTATTCTATTTCATTGTCTGTGTTGTAGAATACTCAATAATCCCTTTAAAGATTTCGATACTCATCTCCTCAGTCTATAAATTAATAGTCACGCATTAACAAGACCAGTGTTGCCTTACAGACTGTACTCACGGTACCTCACTTGGAAAGAGAAAGTACCTCACCCGGCATACATGAATCCTTCTCCGCAAGCCTTCCATGAGTTAGCTGCCCGCGCTGTGCAATTGTACCAGGAATGTTTTCAGACATGGTCCTATCGACATTGCGCCTACAATGGAACTATTTACACTCAGGCGGTATGTAGGCTTGCACCATTCGGCAGGTTTTCGCTTGAGTTGTATTTGAATTCCACAGCACTCCGCCATGTTAGCAGCTATGTTTGTCAAGAGAAGAGATTTCCAACAAAACTAAAGCGCTGCCCTGATTTAATACTACTGCAACTCTTAAAACGTAGTTTTGAAATAATTTAAAAAAAAAAAATATAGTTTTCTCTGATGTTTCATATCCGATTTATTGAAATTTTGAAAATTAATGTCTTTTTTTCTTTGTTTTCGAAAACTTTACTTTTATTTTTATTTTTCTATTTATCGCTTAATAATTAAGTTTCTTTTTTTTTAAGTAACAAAATGTTTTGAAATAAATCTGCTGTACGTCAACTTTCATCAATTTAGCCCTAATTAATTTGCACACAATAATCTGCTGTTATATATAGATTCTGAATCAGCCTAAAATTCTGGGTTAGAAAACTTTATCTTTATTAATAAAGGAGATAGCAGTTTTTATTTACCGCATATGCCAGAAGTGTGAACTATTTTAAGGGTATTTTCTTACTAAATCTTACTTGCATTGCTTTTTAATGAACAAAAAAATCTCATATGTGCATATGCTGTATTTATAAATAAAATCATGCCTAAAAAATATTTAAAAATTCACCTCATATGAGCATATGCGATATTTAGCAGTAAAACACATGCCGCAAAGCTTTCGTTTCATTTTATTTATCTTTTAAACCATCATTGTTTGCAAAGACGCATCTGCATGCCTGTCCCAATGTAAGGTTTTGCAAAGTTGTATAGTAACAAATTAACAGCAATCAAAATATCCTCTTCTGCCGCATGCATAGTCAAGGCTGGGTTTCCCAAAAGTCAACTGGGCTATTTGGATTTTATGTATCAATTTAGATCTATTTATGTGAATAATACATTTTTCAAAAAATCACCGTCAAAAAGCACGTCACAAATCATCTAGTCTGATCTACAATACAGAGAATAATTCTGTGAAAAGAAAAGAAGCGAAGAGCGCTTGTTCTTTTGGTTTTTTTTATTTCTTTTAATCAGAATATTATTATTAAAAATATTCCAGAAATGTTTAAATTATTAATTTTTCTTAGTTTTTCATTCTTTCTTGTCGACATTCATTCTCTCCTAACGTAGATATAATAGTCTAGTGGTTAGGATACAGATTCGTGATCTCAAAGTTGTGGTTCGATTCTTGCTATGACTCACTTCTTGCCTTATCGTTTTTTTTAATTTTTTTAAAAACTTGTCTTTAGAATGTAATTGTCATTTTAGCCGTCAGAGGTGCGCTAATGTGGAATATTTATATTTTTACCTTGCTTCTCGCATGATTCTTTTTATCATCAAAACTAGTGAATATATTTGCACTATACTTTTCCATTATAGATAAACGTACATTCTGATAGTGAGTTGCTACAGAGGTAACAGTGCTATATTTACAGTCCTTAAAGACACTGCTAAACTGCAGAAACTAGAGAGAGTGCTACACATGCAACAGCTAGCAACAGTGCTGCACCTACATCAGCTAATGACATTGCCACGTGGGCCTATACAGTTACAAACATTTAACAGCTAGCGATAGTGCTGCACAGGCAATAGTTAGCGACAGTGCTACAGCTGTAGCAGCTAATGACATTGCCACATAGTCCAATGCAGCCACAGCTACTAATGACAGTTCCACACATTTAACAGCTAAGGATAGTGCTACACATGCAGCAACTAGTGACATTTCTACATGTGAAGCTACAACTACTAGTGACAGTTCCACACATGTAACAGCTAGCGACAGTGCTACACCTACACCTAAAGCTACAAGTGACCATTCCACACATGTAACAGATATTGACAGTGCTACACCTGCAGCAACTAGTGACACTGCGACATATGAAGCTACAGCTATTAGTGACAGTTCCACATATGTAATAGCTATGGACAGTGCTACACCTGCAGCAACTAGTGACACTGCGACATATGAAGCTACAGCTATTAGTGACAGCTCC
>BLXT01006951.1:134189-150217 GCA_019648995.1 Plakobranchus ocellatus | reverse complement strand
CGGGGATGTCAAAATGGTCAAAGCATACAAAGAGGCAATGTTGATGATTTTTTAAAGTTTTTTTTTTTTACCTAAAGTTCATTTTTTAACATGTCAGCTTCTTTGAAACATTGTAGCCAAATCATTTATGATTCAAATGTCTTGCACTTTGGCATGGTTGTGTTTTAGGATTTGCTGTTTAATTTGCAATAAGATTTGTACTGGAACTTTTTGTCTTCTATAACCGACTTGCGAATGTTTCCCTAAGATGAGGTATCACACGCTCCTAACCGTAGTTTAACATATTTTGAAATTCAATAATATTCTTTTCAACTAGAATCTTTGGAATAGTGTATATCCTGAAGACTACATATAAAAAATATCCACAAACAATTTTTTTTTTTTATTTTGATACGTTTTATTTAAGTTATAATGCTTTGAAAATTTCGACTGCATGATCTCTAATGGAGGCCATATTAAGTTCAATACTTTTTTTTTCTTCTCATGTGATTGACATATTAGTGTATGAAAATGTTAAATATGATGTACAAAATTTCAAAACTTTTGATCACACAATTTTTATTTGCAGTTTTCATTGGACCCATTACTGAAAAAGATCTTGGTTTATTCATACTTCTTTGGTATGAATAAATAGAGCCGAGTTAAAAAAAACTGCTTTACTTAAGAAAAAGTAGCACCACCTCACTCTGCACCCAAAATAGAACCTCTCTCTAAGATGCTCCTAAGTAAGTCTTAAACGTGAGAGGATATTTCTGCAGGAAATATCAGACCTGTTTATAATTTAATCATTGAGTAACAACCTTAAAGCTCATTGGTTTAACTGATTGGATATTACAGCGTCTTACATATAATACCTGTTAACTAAGACAAAGTTCTTTCATGAACCGATTAGCAGGTATGTTCGTTTGTGATTTAGCCGACGAAATAACGCCAACGAAGTCGGGGTTTGATGTGAATAAATGCCCTAACAAAGTAATTGTTAGCAACTTTTCAAAAGAATTAAATTGACCGAGGAATATAATTATAATGGTCATAAACGACATCAAAACTATTTATTACATTTTAACTGAAAAAAAAGTTAAATCTATATTAGGAAATGTTTGAAATAAATCGTACAATAAAAATAATGAAGGACCTATTCAAAATTAGCTTAATATACAAAATATTTACTAGAATGGTTTATACTACAATATTGAAAATACGATAAAGTTTTGGATCTCTTTGTTACCGCTTGTCCAAGGAAGGCAACTTTCAATATTCTAATATTTTCTCCACAAAATGTTTCATACATAATTGCAATAAAAATGAGTGTTTTTGTTCGTTTAATTCAATTCTTTTTTTTTTATTTTGTTTGAGAAATTCATTTCAGCTCTTAAAAAAAAGTTAATTTCTGGTCTATTCTCTTCGAATGGAGGGAACCGATGTTTCCAAAGGTTCCAAGCGCTTTACAACAAGTCAAGTAGCAGAGGACATAACTTGCTTTCATCAAAGTTGGAAATAAGGTGAGTTGGGGATAATTGCGACAGAATAGAGATTTTTCCTCTTAAGGGGGAGCCACTCTTCAGAACTAATTTCTAAAGTGTTGGTGAAAGAAGTTTGAAACAATACTCAAATAATCTGAATGTAAAAGTTATACCAGATTTGCCGTGAAAAGAAATTTAATCACGCTGTTGACGTGGCAACGGCGGTTATCTTGGATGGTCGGTTTTTTTCTTACCTAAAAGTTACAGACAGGTTCCCCATATATTTGTTTAACATAATCTAGAGATGCTCATTTGTGAATTGTCACAGGCCTTTTTTATATTAGAGATATATTTGGAAAAAAAATTAAATATTGCTGTTTAAATTTTCTAATTTTAAAAATGTTCACGATGTTTTCAAAAAACTAAAATAATTTACCCTGTATTGAAAAAACAAAAGACATTGACCTTACCTTTTGTTTTGCACATGTTTCTGAACAATTATACCAAATTTTGTACAAATCCACCACAAATAGCTAACTGTTAATGGAAAATTTGCAAATAAAATTAAATTTTCGGAAAATGTAAAACCAAAAATTTGAAAACAAAATTAATTGAATATTATGTTGCATTGAAACTGTTTTGCATAGGAAAAACGTTTTTCTGCGCACTTTATACACATATCAGAAAAAAATACGAAACTTTTGCCAAAAGATACGCAGCGTTGTAAGTGAGAAAGATAAAGAAAAGAATTGTCTGACAGAGTGTAGCTCCTCTCTTTCCATTTCCTGTACATCAGGCATGTTTTTTTTCCATTCATGTTGCTGAATAACTCTAATAATCAAAATAGAAAAATAAAATACATCCTTGCAAACCCTACTACCTCATACATCACATAAACCTTGACATGGCAAGTTCCGTCAGACGTCAATAGTTATGTTTTGCCCGACTACTTGTATTGCATTAAGTGTTTAATGTTGTACACATTGTCATTAATAAGGTCGTGCAAAAGTCGTCTGAGTGACCATTTGCATAAACATAGGCCATTTCACCCGATCAAGCAGACTAGTGTACAGCGTGATCAGATGGCCTTTTAAAGACTTCTGTGGTAGATGAAGGCACAAGGCCAGGCAATGACCTTCCGTCGTCTGCGCCTGGACAGTGAGTGCCGCAGCAAAACGAACATTTTTTCACTTTTGCTTCTTGATTTGTTTCTTTTTAGTATGTTTTTTGTCTTTACCCTTAGACTTATCTTCAAAGTTATCCCAATGGAATCGTTTACCTATGAGTGCAAATAAATCTTCGTTTAAAGGTCCTATCACTGCTTTGAGATGCTTGAGGACATTGGCGTTAATTTGTGGATGCTGTCGACCTTTGTCTATGCCGAGACAACCTGTAAAACGATTCACTTTCACCATTTTTAGCACTCGCGGGAAAAGCTTGCTCGAAGTGTTAAAGCAAAAGAAACCTTTCGCCTTATTATACACAAACATGTCATGCGAAAAGGCGCGGTGAATTTGAAGAAAAGCTTCCGCTTCTTTCAGTACAGAGAGTGGGTCCTCTTCCATCGTGTCTTCATTGAGAATCAGAACTTGGTCGCGTGTGAAAATGTTGAACACTTGACGAATGTATCTGGCGTAGTGACTGAAGTGTATCACCCTTTTATCGTTTGTTGTCTCTACGCACCAATCATTAAACGACGGCTTTATAAGCGTGTGAGAAAAAGTATGTGCGTACTGAGACTGCAGTCTGACGATTGGATCACGTACAATCACAATTAGTTTGATTTGAGGATCGAAACGGTAAATGCGCTTCAAAGATTCGTTGGTCATGATATACGCTGGCGTTTTTTCTACCGTTATTTGCTGCGATGTGGACGGCGGCATCTGCTTCCTGTACCACTCTAGTCCTCTCGAGTAGTAGAGGGTGAAGTAGCGTAATTCTAGCACTGGGGATACTATATATGGATGAATGGTGAGAAACGTTCTCAAGGCTGCAGTCCCACACTTAGAAAATCCAATAATGAGGGCTTTTGGTAACCGCTGCGTCTTGCTAAGGACAGATTTTGGTCGGTCCACGGCATGGTGATTCACATGAGATTCTCCAGTGGATAGATTTCGTGGAATCATGATATTCGATGAAGAGAGTTTCAATGATCGATGAAGTACAAGTAATCCAAATAGTGACACTATAGTCACGATAGCAGAAACTTTTGCTATATTGCTCTTCAACATTGTGTAATCCAATTAATGATAAACTGAGGACTTTCACACTTTTTCTAGTTTCTTTTTTTTTTAGAAGTTATGAATTTCCTGATTTAGATATATATTATAACAAGAACATATGTAAAATTTTAAATCCTGTTGAAATATTTCATAACGGAAAAGAAAGTTTTCCTTCAAATCTTATACACGTTTTAAATTTCACATTATTCAGAGAAATTGAAACAGGTATCAAAAGCATCACGAAGTAATTTTTCATATTCAGTGTGATTCTGTAGCACACAATTGTGTCAGAAGCCTATGTTATTGATTCACACGTCCACTCTTTGAGCAGCTTTAAGCGGCTTACCAAATTTTATGTTTATCTCATCTACTCCTGCAATCATTGAAAGATTTGGGATTGTCGGTTGAATTTCTAAAACGCTCGAAAAATACCTTTAGGCTCATAAACTGAAAATATGTTTCCACGATTTTTTCCTACCACATCTGATATTGATGGCGTTCATCGCATTTGTTGTCAGTAAAAGGCGGACACGTTGTAGATCCATAATATTAGCCAAGGCCTTTTCCCTTTTCGTCATAAATTGTTATGTTTTTTTTTTGTAATAATAATAATAATAATAATAATAATAATAATAATAATAATAATAATAATAAGAAGAAGAAGAAGAAGAAGAAGAAGAAGAAGAAGAAGAAGAAGAAGAAGAAGAAGAAGAAGAAGAAGAATATTAATAATAATAATATTTTCCAATTTGAAGAATTTTGTCTAATAGGGTAGATGACTTGCATGGAAAGTAATCTGTCCTTTTTGCCTTTTTTCGAGAATTTAAACCTTTTGGTTTATATATTTACATTATATTTTCGTGTACTTTTATATTTCGTTACATCTAATTCAAGTGAAACTGATTGTTGTTATTTTTATCATTTGTAATTTACTCCATTAATCTGTAAAACAAAATAAGGGTAATTAAAACAAATGCATGGTCAATACTTTTTGCATGGCAGTGAATGTTGGACAATAAACAAAGAAATCAAGAAAAAACTAGAAACAGTAAAGATGTCGTGGATCAAAAGAATGATGATGATATCATGGACAGAAAAAAAGTCACATAAATTGGTTCTGAAAGAGGCTAATCTCGAGCGATCATTAATTGAAACCACAAGACAGAGGCGACTACAATTTTTAGGCTATATTTGCCGACATAAGGGTTTAGAAGACTTAGCAATCACTGGAGAGATTGAAGGCAAACGTAGTAGAGGTAGACAGATGTTAACTTTTATTGAAAATCTTAAGTCATGGGCAATGGGCAAGGGTAGCAATAACAACTTTCTAAGGTTAACTGAGATTAGGACTGATATGAGTGGAGGAACATGATCGCCAGTCTTTTCCAGACAAGTACCTGATGATGATGATGAATCTGTAAAAAAAAAAAAGGTGCAAAGTTCAAGAAAAATATTTACCGTAAGTGTTGATGAGCGCGTCAAAATGAAGAAATAGCCAACTCCAAATAAATTGTCTTGATTCCAGAGATAGATCTTAGCCATGCTGTAGATTTTCACACACAGTCCACAGCGGTCTGTACAGGTCATCCTGGCTGCTGTTTCCTGGTTGTTCTTTGTACAGCTCTGTAAATACAACAGTGATTTATATCTTTGAATACAAACACAATACATTTTCCCCCTTAGTTTGTTATGGACTTAAATTAGGGAGAAAGTAACGAATCCAGGCGAAAAGAGAAAAAAAATTAGCTACAGGAAAGTACAAAGACACCGGTCTAGTAGTCTCCAGACTTACGTTATTCAAATATGATTGTCTAACTTAGATGTGCCGATCTTGGTTTACGAAAACTTAAGCTTTGAAAGAGGAAAATTAATGTGCGGAGTACTTTTTCACGATGGCATTAAAAAGACATTCGATACCATCGACTTCGCTGAATTCGTAGTCGCAGATCTTATTCTTAAGCAATATAAACCTTCTTTTTTTAGTCTGTTTTATTAAAATCACGGCAAACATATAGGATTTTCTCTCTTCTCTTTGGCTTTTTAAAATTTTATTTAACACTCTTTACTTGAAGTCTATATCACTATGAGCGGCATTTGACAAAACTTTTTCTCATTTTTCTACTGTCCCCTTTTCTCTCGAAAGTGGGCCATACAAATAAGATCTAAAAAGAAGCTCCATCTAATATTTTTTGAATCATTTGAAAAAAAAAGACAAATCGATTTCTCTTAATTCTCTAAAGTTTAGTCATTTTTAAGTAAATTTAAATTGAAAGTTTTTCTGAATCATAAACAATCATTCCATGATAGGACATGATAGATAATTTATAGATGAACGAGTTATGAACTGATAATTTTGTCTTTTTGATATTTGATAGATTCTTTGCGTTTATGTGATGGTTGAATGAATGGTGCTTAAGAAAAGATTTACGGTAAACAAAAAAGTTAAATTTTCTAAAGTAGATGTCATGTATTATATTCTTGCCTGGAATCCATTTTGTGCAACACCGTAACCTAAAAATCACAACGCCTTTGAAAAAAAAACATCTGAATGCAATCTTTATCTAAGTTCTTTTTTCAGTCTGTAGGTAAGACATTAAATTTGATTCTTATATGTTTAATTTCCAACCGCCACAAATACTCTTATTTTCTTTTAATATTTGAACGCTATCACAGACGCTTGTGCTACTGTCCTTATTTTTTTTTTTAATGTGAACTGATATAGACCTACTTATTATGTTTTTTTTTGGTTTTTTTTTTCAAACAAAATTAAAATAAAAAAAAAACGAAATTGGGAAATCTTTGGAGCTTACGCACATGGCATAGGAGAGAAAAAGCTATCGGAACAAAGAGAGAGAGAATGAACGGTGTAAAAAGACAAAAACGTGCAAAGCAACCAAGACTTTCCAGCAAAGACGAGATCGGAAAGAAAAGTTACAGAAAGATTTAGATCACGGAAAAGATTCTTCAATCAATGGTCTACACACTTATTTTTTCTTTCGATGATTGACGTAAAATTAATATAAAGCTTCTTTCTTCACCATAAGAACGGGAACCAAATTTAAATGAATCATAAATCTCGAGGCACATATTCAGCGTATGTGCAGGTGCGATGGAGATTATCCATCAGCGAGGATTATCTCTATTGATAACTTTGGTTTACATGAAAACACCGGCTGAGAGAATGCATTGGAGGGTTCTTTGTTGTTATTCTTGTTTAATGGAAAAAAAAATAATACATAGATTATGCACGTTAACTGAGCGTGACAAAGTTAGAGAATGCATAAAAAGATTTTGATAATGAAAGGTTGTAAAATCCCTGTATAATAGAGTGGCGATTAGGATTGAAATCAGTCAAATACTACTGACCCAGTAATTCTCAACGCAATTTCCTCTGCCGAATGAGTCCGGTTAATACAAAAATCATATAATCGGCGACGTCCACATTCAAAACAATACATAATTTGACGGGAGCAATACACCTCATAATATTTTATAAAGTTTTGGAATATTTGTTCGACTTGAATATTTTCGAATCCCCTGCTATTTTGGAGCGTTTCTTTTAAGCTTCACCTGTTAACGTCAGATATTCATACTTAGCTTGTTTGCTGCAGAGTTTAGTTGCGAGTGGTGAGCTTCTCTTGATATTCTGGCTTTCCTCTACTATTTTACATTTTTGGTTTTTTTTCCGCTCAAACCAGATTCATGCTGGTATTTAAAACAGGTGTTCTTCCCGAAGAGGGTAAGATGAAGAGATCGATCATACATATTCGTTTATAAGACGTTGTGTAATTATTGGCAAGGTGAGCACTTACATTACAGAATATAGTTTGTGAGGAGCTTAGATCGAGTGTCAATGATGAAGATTTGAGCATGGCATGCGAGTTAAGTAATCCTATTATAGAAAAATTGGAAAACTGCCACAAAAGTGTATAATATGTATCGATTTTTTTTACATCATAGGATGATACCAAAATGTGTAGCTGATAAGAATATATTTTTCTCCCTTTTACAAGGGTAACCCACAGCAACATTTCTTGCGATCTTCCTTGAAAGCATATATTTTGCAATTATCCGAACTAGGTTCTTTTGTTCGGGTTACACGAATCGACTGCGGAAAGAAGCGGATGCGCTTGAACTGTTCATGGTGAGGTAGACGCAAGTGAACAGCTTTCTGCGGCAGGAGTCCCACAAGAAAAACGCCGTGAAATATTTCAACTGCTTGAGCGTAAAGATTCAAGTTTGTACACAGAATGTTAAAAAATAAGACAACCAAAGTGTTGATAGCTGTAACTGTAGTATCGTTGGTTGGGCTTCTTGTGCTCCACCAGTCGCTGAGGTTTTCTCAAGCTGGACTGTTAAAACGCGAGACATTCGGTGAAGTTTCCAATGATTTGGATTATGCTCGGCCAAACGATGGGTCGGTTTCTTCAGAAAAACGACCACGTCTGCCGAAAGCGCTGATCATAGGTTTTTCTAAATGTGGAACCACAGCTCTAAGAACGTTTCTCACTCTTCACCCTGACATTGTGTCACCTATTGAAGAGGTACGGTATTTCAATTTCAACTACTCAAAAGGTCTGGAGTGGTACAGACAACAAATGCCGCCTTCGACAGAACAGCAGATCACCATAGAGAAAACGCCATCTTACATAATGAGCACGGAAGCTCTGAGCCGCATCTACATGTATGATTCTCTCATCAAACTCATCATCATTGTGAGAGACCCGATAGTGAGGCTGCAGTCACAGTATGCTCACACGTTCAGAAACGTTCCAAGGAGTTCCCAGAAACCATCCTTTAAGAACTGGTGTAAGGGGGCATCAAATGACAACCGGATCGTCCACTTTGTTGGCTACACCAAATATATTCGCCTGGTGTACAACCGCTTCCCCAAAGACCAAGTTCTTGTGCTCAGCGAAGAGGACCTGGAGAAGAACCCTCTCTCCGTAATGAGGGATGTTGAGTGTTTCCTCAGCCTTCGGCCAGCTTTCTCAAAAGACATGTTTTATTACAACAAAGGCAAAGGCTTCTATTGCTTTAACAGGGAGAGCAAATTTTTCCCAACAGTATTAAAGATGGTCAAAGTGAATAACAGAACTGGGTGCTTAGGGGAGGATAAAGGCAGAGATCACCCTGATATCGATGATGATTTCTTTGAGGAACTGAAAAAGATGATTCGCCCCCACAACGAGCAACTGTTTCGGTTGATTGGCAAAAGAATCAGGTGGGAAAACTTTGCAGAAGATGATGATTAACGCAAAGGAACGTTTGGTTGAAACTGAACTGATGAGTGCTGATTATGTTTGATAACAAAGTTTAAAACTACGGGTGTTTCTGATTCTAAGTTATTTTGTGAAATAGTACTGATTCTTGATTGTTACCTTACGGCTTAACTAAGTTTTAGCATATTTTTTGTGGTATTATGTAAAATTACTTTAAGTTTGAGGTGTTTACTGTGAAAAACACAAATGTAGGTATTACTATAAATATACTATCATTCACTTCTAATCGTTGTAAATGACATCTCAATGTTCACAAATATTTTCTTTTAACAAAAAAAAAGGTTAAGATTTGAAAACTTATTCTTCTTACAGCTTTAACCATGGAATGAAGTGCATATTTGCTGTGGAAACCTTGTATTAGATGTATGTATGTTGTATAATCTTTGTATCAAGAGAATGTAGGCTGTGCAAGCATGGCATCAAGTGCATATGTGCTGTCGAGCATGGTATCAAATACATCTGTGCTGTACAAGCATAGTATCAAATACATAGGTGCTGTACAAGCATGGCATCAATTGCATCCGCGCTGTACAAGCATGGTATAATGTGCATGTATACTTCGCAAGCATGGTATCAAGTGCATGTACTGGTGTGCAAATCTGGTATCGAATGCATGTACGCTGTGCAAACATGGTATCTTGTGTATTTATGCTGTGCTAACATGGTATCAAGTGTATGTATGCTGTGCAAATCTGGTATCTAGTGCATGTATGCTTCGCAGGCATGGTATCAAGTGCGTGTTTTCTTTGCTTTATTATTTATTTATTTCCTCAGTTCTCTTTGTTTTTGCATTTTGTTTATCTTTACATTTGCCTGCCAGACTCTTTGTCTCAAATTTTGTGTATCTCACATTATCATAGCCTAAAAAATGTACATGCTATTTGAGTGATAAAAGTTTGGGACAGTAAGTCTGCATCACAAATATATAGATGATTACATTTTACAGTCATTGTATACTGATACTCTATTTATACTAAGTTAATTTTAAACAAAAAACCATTAGTTCATTTCACTATGAAGCTTATCAAATTTGCTAATTTTGAAACAAAAAAAAAAAAAAGAAAGCTACAATTTAAGATAGTCCATCCTTCTACTTTAAAATGATTGCTACTTTCTTGGGATTTTTTTCATTTACACTTGAAATCTCTACATCTTTAATAGTTGTATCACCTCAGGTATTTTTCCTAGCAGAAACATTTGCAAATTTAGCCAAAAGTCATGTCGCAAACTCGTATTCTAACTGACTTGTGATTTATCTTATTAGTAGTGCTAATTCTTCCATTATAATGCTCTTATTTCAGGTTCAACTGTGGCTGATTTTTTTTTTGTTGCTAGTAGGCTAGCCATTATAAAATCAATCTAAATTATATTAGGTGTCTGAACAATGAGAATGGATGACCTTGAGAACCAGAAAAGAGATCATAAAGTTGTCGGATGCTACGTATTTAATGCATTATATCTACTATGTGTTTGTTGGAAAGCTTGTTACCCCCCCCCCCCCCCCCCCCNCCCCCCCCCCCCCCTTTTTTTTCCCCGTTTCCCCATAGAAGGAATCAATATATCAATATGAGTTCTTTGAAATAAAAAAAAAAATATTTTAAATTTTGATTAACGGGTTTTCAATAATATTTAATCAGTAGCACGAATACACTTTTTTTTTGTAATATTTTTTTCCTAATTTTTTTTTCTTAAATATATAAGAAACATATTGTTTATTTTATTTAAAAATTTTTGGAATAGATGAAAAATTGTATGAAATAAATCTTCATTTTGATATTTATTTAGATGTATGGATATCAATAATTGTCATCTTCATCTTATAAGACTCGTAATCGAAGGTTGAATTGCTTTATGAATTTCTATTTACAGAGCATTGACAACATTAAGTTTTATCAGCAAAGATAAAAGTATGGGAAATAGTCATTCCTAGGTTCAAACCTGAAACATAATCGATTCTTCCTCGGTTTAAAAAAAAAAAAAGGACACTTTGTTTGTCAAGTTGTGGAGCTTAGTTTACGCTGTTCTACAGATGACTTTTATTACCAATACCTGTTACATTATATAATAATTCTGACAATGTCATATCACAATTATTCACTACAGCATGATAGAAGCATGTTCTCACTTAGATAATGTCACAATACATAGAAAGCATCATTAGAGGATACGCTCAGTTGATTCTGTGTGCAAAAATCTATTCAGTATGTAAGGAGTGAGAGTTTGGCTGTGTATTTTCATGTACAGGTCTCTTATATTGAAATCTCATATTAAAGTACATACTGTAATAATATTCTTGTATACATTGTTTTTTGTTGCTTCATTCACGGCTAAAAAAGGTGTGTGTGTGTGTGATGGGGGTGGGGGGGGGGAGAGAGAGAGAGAGAGAGAGAGAGAGAGAGATAGAGAGAGAGAGAGAGAGAAGGGGTTGCAAACAAAGATTCTGATCCGAAGCCAGTAGTAAAGTTTTACAACGTATTTTCCACCTAGTGTATTGCTTATGGAATAACTTGGAAAAACAAAAAGAAAATCCCGACGCTACAATTATTTTAATCTCCTAAAGAATGGACAAAAATAATGTTCTTTTCATATACCTTGTGAATAAATAATCATTATCTCTTTCTTTGGTATGTTATTGCAGTTTTTTTTTTTATTCATTCATCAAAGCGTATTTTTCTCGCTTCTCTAGTAAAATAAATTGTGGTGATGCAAACATTTGTTTTATATCATTTTTTGAAATAAAATGATTTTACAAAAATAAAGAAATAAATAAGGTATTTTTTAAGCAAGGAAATTGGATTCCATCCAATTTTCGAAGTAAAATGTGCCCCTATTGAAAAACGAATAATTAAATAATTATAGAAGACCTCTTGATCGATCTGTATCAAAGATGTGTTCTTGGGCAATTAAAAAAAAACTGCCGTAGATTTAGGCCAAAACGATAAGTTATGTGGTAGATAAGCAAGAAATATTACATCAAAATGGAGAAGAGGATGTCTTTTTTTGCAAGAATAAGATTCTGCATTATCAATTTTAATCAGAACAAGGTTACGAACAAAACATTTCTTTGGTTCAATATTAATACTATGTATTTATCACAAACTATTCAGACAGCCTCGTGCATTTATTCATTCTTAATGACGATTATGTCTAACTAGATCTAGAATTTCTTATCTTTGTTTCTATCTCGCCTCGAATCAATATATTGGTCAATTTTTATCCTTTTTCTGGTCCTGCCAATTATGTCGAATGGCAAAACTACTATTCTATCGTGTAAAATATATATATATATATATATATATATATATATATTTATGTTACATCTGAATAAGAAAAACGAAAAGAAACTACCGTTTAGGTTTCTACTAAATTTTTCTCTTGCAGATCAATGTATGTATTTGAACTAAAAGATATCACCAGCGATGTTTGGTGAAATAGACATTAAAAAAAACCAAACAAAAAAAAAATAATACGTAGTATAAGCTCTTACACCTGATTCTGGCAGACTTGAAGTTACAGGTTCTTAAAAATAATGAAAGATCGTAGTATCGATCAGGTCTCGTTTTGATGCTGTGCTAAAATTAAAGTATATCTGGCCGATGCTCTGCAGGGCCATATTATAACTATGAAAATATAAAAATCGAGGTAATGATCTACGTCACCAATGGCTTAGCGCCGTACAGTTATAGGTGTATTTGAACACTGCCTGTCACAACGAGTTCTTTTAAGTAGACTAAAGAACAGAAATTATCTCAAGTCCTGCCGAAAATTGAACGAAAAGTTTATTAATTGAATCAAGAACAATTTTGAGACAGCAGTGTAATATCTACAATTATTTAGATCTACAAGCTCTCTAACATCAGAGGTTTATCTCTCAGCTATCATTGCAAGCTCCCCAACAATCTCATAACGCTTTCTTTCATATCTACCCGCACAGCTTACAGAAAATACTAACTATTATAACACAAACAAATCATTCTAAGAAAAATAGAAATCGGCATATTATATAATTCATGTAAGCTTAACACATTGACCTATCAAAATGCTCTCATTTTTCTGCCCATTAAACGTAAACATGACACGTCTATCATGTCACCAGGTTACGATCTGACAGCTTTCTGTAAAAAATGCTCTCATACCCTCGAAAACCTTCTAGAAATACGTAGAGCTAAAGAGGTAGACAAAGCTAAAGCAATAATAGTACTATTAAACTAAAGTAGGTCTAACCTAGGCCCACTCAAAATCTGACCAAATATTGCAAGAAAACAAGGCCAAATAAAAAAAAAAACAGCCGTTCTGAGTTTAGATCTAGATTCAATTCTAAAATTTTATTGAAAGAGGAAAAAAAACATTAGCATTTAATACTTTGGTGATTTTGTTTAACCCGTCTAAGAGGGCTAATAGCAGTCCTAAATGGACAATGAATTAGTAGTAAGCGGACTATTGTTTAGAAAGTTAGGGAGTGTTGCTGAAAAATGCAGTGTTAAATAATATCTGGCTCTAGCGATGTTTACGTTACTTGTGAAAAAAAAAAGGCTGAACACAACGATTCTGTTAGATCTAGCATCTAGCGGTCTGTCATTAATAGCTTTGCCTTATATTGTTGTAGGTCTAACTGAAGAGTGCTTGTGACGAGGAGTTCTTTTAAACAGACCAAGAACAGAAATCATTCAATTCTTGCCGAAAATTTAACGAAAATGTACTAAATTTAGAACAGCAAGATAACTTTCTAAGATTCTATAGATCTACAAATTCAATTAAATCGGCGGTCTACCTCGCAGCAATGTCCTCATCAATCTCTCTATATTTTTATACCCCGCCTAAACCTTCCACAAAATACTAGTTATGTAATATCCAGCCTTATAAGGTCAATATTACGCTTACAATCTTGTGAAAGGCTAGAAGTTACAATCGTGTAAAAGCAAAGTTTGCTAAATATACTCTCATGTATCCCTTCCCTTGTAAGTAAATATCTCTGCAAGTTTCAAATGGCATTTTCACCTTATGTTTTCTGTGTTTCACTATCTATCAATTTCCTGTTAACAATGTCTTCACACTTTCAAAAACCTTTTAAACAACCGTAGAAAATGCCATTAGTGTCCAAAATCAAAATGAGATGAGCAAGCACATATTCCTTGAAGATATATAGACAGATTGTTGAGCGGCATAGGAGTGATATTATTTTTTTATAGCCTTCCTCTTGATATCAACGGTTAACACGCGAGCTAAGACTTTCTTCTTTTAGATATGGAATTTTCGGCTGTGTCCTTGGTCTGATGGTTTGTAGAACACAAATGTCTGTCTCACATCTTTTCTTATAATAATGTGTTCATTAAGAGCGGGTGACGTGTGACGTGCTTCGAGGTAGCTAAGAAAAAAGACAATCTTTTTCAAGGGTGGACAAATAAACGATTTGTAAAACGCTAAATGGATGTAATTCCAGTCCCAGTTCTTCCGACTTTCTGTTCAAAGCAACGTAGTCTGTTTAAATTTCCCTACTGTAAATTATTCCCATCTTTCAACTGCTCTGTCACGGTTTTTTTTCCTTCTAAAGATAAGCACGCAATGCTGTCTAGAATTATGTGCACCGCCCTAAATCTCTAGCTTGTCTGCCCTTCCTCTGTGTTTTGCTAAAGGTCAATAAATAGATTCGGTTTCTCTATTTTATCTCGAGCATTTAAATTACTTTCTGTGCACGAGCTTCACTTCTAGCCTATCTTTACTAACTTTTATCATTTTCATTTTGACTCCACATAGTTGCGATTACAAAGATTTTATCTCTTCTTTTGAATTTAGCAGTATCATTCAGAGGAGAAAACATAAGGGGTAACAACATGGGATCAATCGAATTGTTTTATTTTGCACTGAGGTTACCAAAGAAAATCCATAAGTAGTGGCAATTAGAATTAATGACCTCTGCCGACAAAAACAGGCTCCACATACAACACCCTGGCTGTTATCACATAAAAGGAATAACTGTGGGATGGCTTAGGGCTTTGTTCAATCTTTGCCTGAGCCAAACTGTTAGGATCCGCCGACTGGAGACCCTTTCCAAAGCTGGCCTTAATAAGGAGACATAACAGCAAACGATAGACCTGCTACCAAAGGAAGGAAGAGAAGATAGATTGGCGATACATTGTGAAAAATAAATAAAAGCATTCACGTACAACTGTCTAGAAGGCCACAGAGGGTGTCCCAAACTCACGAGGTGGAAGGATGTAGAAACGAAGCAAATGTGAGTAAAGTCAGGAAAGCTTGAAGAACTAAAAGTGCATGCTGTTCCTTTGGAGACGGTTTACGTTCTATAAAGAGCTGAGAAATTTGAATCTTCTTTAAACATTTTAATAAAAAAAAATCGAAATCAGTGTTTAAGAGAAAGATTACCGCCAGTGAAAATCGCACAATCGAACTGGATGTTTCTCCTCATTCCTAGAGCTATCACATTGCTGCAGTGTCCTGCCCTGGATCCCTGGTTCACATAGTCCTCAGCTAAGATCGGAGGAAAAGAGATGCCGGTTTTATTTATTTTATTTTGTTTTTGTTAGGGGAAGGGGAGAAAAGAATAGGAATCTGCAGAGAAGGCGGGGGGGAAGAAGTATTCAAAAAGTGGACATGATGCTGTTAAACAACAATGCGAAGAGGAAAGAATGTACAAAAGTCAAGAAAGATCAAATAATGATCAAAACAATTTTTGTTTGTGTTTTTTTTTTCACTGGAGAAGTGTGTGATGGGATGAAATATTCAAAGACTGTAACAGAAAAAAGCTCCAAATGCAACAAGATCTTAACCTGTAGAATAATAAACTGAAAAAGCCCCACGATGTATGTAAACCTAATGGTCAAAGCTCGCGGATGTTCTTTTTTCCTTCACATTGATTAGTTTTTGTAGGTTTTACTGTGAAGACTGGCCTAGGCCTGTTGTTGAATCAAAGAGTTTTCTCCTTCATTTCGGAGTAAAATCAAGAGATTTTGATCTGCCGCTTGGTGAGGACGCTGGACAGTTGCGCATCCATTCAATGTATAGGAAACTATCGGACAGGTTGTGCCATAATATATATATATATA
>BLXT01006951.1:109300-121170 GCA_019648995.1 Plakobranchus ocellatus | reverse complement strand
CCTTTTTCTCCCCTCTTTTTTAAGGTAAGTATTTCAGCCCTGACACTCTAAGAGGGGTGGGCCACACCAAGGTCATGTTTCCTAGATGTCCCTCTATTATCTTTTTCCCTTTAGCGCAAGTTTTGGTTTTGAACTTAAAAACCTTTTCTTTTTCTGTCCCATTTTTAGTATCCTTTTCCGAACCTTTTAACTAAGGTCCAATACGTATACGTTGTTTTCTTCCACACCAAAAGTGTAATTTTTCTGGGGCCTTTTTAGATAGGTCTTACTATTAATGGCTAGTACTATAAAATTGATTTCAAAGAAAAGTTGAGCATTTTTTTCGAGAAACAAGGAGACTGGTTGTTCTCGAATCTGGAGCTTTGTCCCACCGTGACAATGTTCCCGCCCCCAAAGCCAAGATGGAGACGGACGGAACTTTTGGATTGTTACACATGAGAACCGGTGAACATCCACGCTATTGACCTGACTGGCTACCTGGAACTTCTTCTCTTGCCTCTTTTCGTGAGGCAGAGAATCGCAGACAGAAGTTCACATTGCCAAAGAGGAAGCTTAAAGGTACCTGGGATCAAGACACTGACGTCACTGCCTTTGACGGTTGGTTTTGGTTACGGCGAATACAAAAGCGCATCGATTTGGACGCTAGTTACTTTGATTTGGGCATAACTTTATTTTTTTGGTAGGCCTACTTCAATCAATTCTAGGTGTTTAGATTTTCTTCTCATATTATGAATGTAAGAACCAAACTTCAAGAAAAGGAACTCGTGAAATCCAGTGCACTTGAAAAAATTTCCCTCCTTAGAAAAATCCTTCCAGTACCGTTCTTCATTACTTTCATGGTTGACATTTGACAAAAATGTGTGTCTCATTGTTCATTATTAGCTTTTTTGTTTTTTTGTCATTATACAGCGATAGCTGTTGTCATAGACAAATGTAAGGTAATAATCGGTATTACATTTCACTCTTTAAGAGGTCGACAAGTGTGTGGGTAAGACTTTACATCTATAGTAATAAAGAGGAAACGTTATTTGTTAGGATCATAAGGAGTAGGATAAAGGTAAAAGTTTAGTTGTGTGTTGAGCTTTTCACAAATGCTCGGTTTAATGTTGAATTAAAAAGCGTCCTACGTCCTACGTCCTACGAGGCTCTGTCCATCCACTGCAGGATGTAGCCCTCCGCAATCACGTCTCCATTCGTCTCGGTCTCTCGCGTCTCTGCTCCACGTATTTCCCTTCGTCTTCACAATGTCGTCTCGCCATCGCCTTGCTTGTCTTCCTCTTGATCTTTTGCCGTTCCTGGGTTGCCATTAAAAAACGTAAAGTCGATTTAACTTGTATCAAGAAAAAAGGTGAAGAATCAGACCAAGCAAAAAGTAAGAAGCAAATAAAAAAGAGATGATAATGACGTTTGTCAACTGTGCGGTCGTGAAACTTTATAGTTGATTTTTTCAAAACTATACCCGATTGCAGAAGGCAAAGGGAAACCACTGCTGTAGCTTCCCAAGACAAAAAAAAATCATAGTCTCAAACTATACTAAAACCTCGGTTAACAACGTTATGGGGGTTTATGATTCCAGTCCAAATCCCTCGTTCGGCAGGGATAGCCATGTGCAGCAGGAAAAACTAGAAGCAGTAAAGATATGGTGAGGATATCATGAACAAAAAAAAAGCAATGAATTCGTACTGAGAGAGAGGCTAATCTTGAGCGACAACTAATCAAAACCATAACACAGAGGCAACCACAGTTTTTAGGCCATATTTGCCGGCACAAGGATTTAGAACACTTAGCAATTATTGGAAAGATTGAAGGCAAATGCATTATAGGCAGACATAGAACAACTTTCATTGAAAGTCTTAAGTCATGAGCAACAAGCAAGGGTAGGAACAAGAACTCTATTAAGTTAACTGAGAATAGGTTTGAGTGGAGGAACATGATCGCCAGTATCTGTTCCAAACAAGGTACCTGAAGAAGAAGAAGATCTTGCCATGCCAAAAAAATCAAAGGCGCAATTTGTGGATAATAACCTGTCATCAAAATTGTATTGAACCCACCTCCTATCGAGCCGGTCCAGGAAAAATCAAGCATTGCTTGAAATTTTGGCGACTGACCTAGCGCTTTCAATAAAGAAAAACAAACATGCCACCCCGGCAAAATCAGGTTGATTATCATATTGAATAGACAGAAGCCACAAACAGAGACATTCTTGGCTGAGCAACAGGGCCACCAATGCAGCTTACTTTAAGGGCAGCATAGAAGAAAGGTTCAGGACAAAAGTTTGAGTCAGGCTTGCTCTCAAGCACCCTCTTCAACATCTTTCTTGAGAGAATTATGACTGATGCATTGAAGGCGGAATAATTACAAACTTACGTTTTGCACATGATATTGATGGCCTCGCAGGGAAAAAGAAGAAGTAACAACCTTAGAGGACTCTTCGGAAACTGCATATGGCATGGAAATCAGTGCAGAAAAGACTAAACTGGTGACAAACAAATCCAATTAGTGGAAAAAAAAGAGCCCAAACATACCCAAAAAACTTGAAACAGTTTACAAACAAGTTCAAGTATCTTGGAGTGATTGTCGCAGATGAAGGATCAATACCAGAAATGTGTTCGTGTAGGCACAGACAACGCAGCACTGACAAAATTAAAGACAACCTGAAAAGAGAGGTTAATTACACTTGGCTCAATGATCCGACTAATGCGCACATTGGTCATCTCAACATTCCTGTGCGCCTGGAAGACATAGACTCTCACAACAGATCTGGAGAGGAGGATAAAGGCAATGGAAATGAGATGCTTTCGAAGACTACTGGGCATCTCATATAGAGACCACATAACTAACAGAGAAGTGAGAAGCAGAATCACGCAAGCCATCGGACACCATGAAGACCTCCTCACAGCTATAAATAAAAAAGGAGATTGAAATGTCACACGATCACAGGGGCTTGCCAAGACATTCCTGCAAGGTACTGTGCACAGGGTAAGAAGGACATGTAGACAGATGGAAAAATGGAAAGACAACATTCAGAATGGACAGGCTTAAAGCTGAGTGACGCTCTAAGAGAAGCGAAAATTAAAGAGAAATGGAGGAGGCTGTTGTAAAACTTTCAATGGCGCTCCAACGGTCACTAAGGCATTGATAATGACGTTGATGATGATGGTGATGATGATGATGATGATGATGATGATGATGATGATGATGATGGAACCGGGTGAAAATTGCGAATATTTCGTAGAAAAATGTAGGTGAAAGACAGGCTCTATGCTTAGATGACTAGATATAGACCAAAGCAATAATTTCAGCGTCTTTCATTGTCTTATCTTAGTTCTCGTCCACATAGGCCCAATTGTGCACCAGAGCATCTAAGTGTTACCAAACACCTGATGTTCTAGAGATTTAAATTTTGTGAATCAAGTTTAAAAAAAATCGCGGACTTTCATGCATAAATGAATAATAAATAAATGAAATCGAAATTGAATTCAATACAGACCGGTAGCTTAAATGTAAAAGTCAATAGCCTAGAAAAAAGTAACGAAACAAAACACATTGATTTTTACGTTAAATAAAAAGCAAAAGCACAGCACGTTTATCAAGAATACTTTTAAATTTTCTTATGGCAAAATCTTGCTTTATTTAATCAGAAATTGATCTTGGATGGGAAAAATCTCAAGCTTAATGTGATGCACAAAGAAAAAAATGCTAGTTTGAACGTTTTCAACCGTTTCATTCTAAGGAACCTTTTAAAACTTTAACTTTTTAATCCATTTGATCAAGTTTGTTTATAAACAGTGAATGGGGAAAACAATGAACATGAAATTTTTAGGGACTTAGATCTAGATCTAGATTTAGGATCTTGGACTGAATGTCTTTACAAGCTTTCTAAAAAGAATTGGCGCTTTTTCGTTTGTTCCCACCCCGACTTTTTTTATATAGGCCTAGAGATTCTTGATCTAGCTTTATTATCCAATAGGAGCAAACGAAAAAAGTGTCAAATTGTGTAGATTTTGTGTGAAAATAATAATATTTTCATTATAACTTGGCCTGCGACCTCTTCATTTCTTCGATGGTTTAGGAAGATAGAGCTAGATCGAATAATATAGCTAGAATTTAGGCCTATATAAAAAGTCGGGGTGGGAACAAACGAAAAAGAGCCAAGAATTGAATTACAATGATTTGAAAATTTTTGTTTTTGTTCTAGATTCTCTAAATAATTGAATATAAAAAAAAAAAAAACTGTAGAGACGGCCCAATGTAATGAATGTGGGAGAACCGACCATCTCACTCACTCAGACTTGCATGATTTGAGATAGGACAAGATCTGCATCTAATCAAGACTCTAGATCTAGATTAAATCTATTTTTTTGTTTAAAATCCATATAAATGAGAATATAGATGTATCAATTTTGTCAAACATCCTGATTTTTGTTTTGAAAAGGATGAAAATTACAATGTGAACACAAGTTTAGTCTAGGCATATTATATGAAGGATTGATTAAAATTCAGAGCGATCCATTTAGTCGCATCACTACTTGGGACTACAGGTAACAGAGGGATCCGAAAGAAAAAAAGATAGCAATCCAAAAAATCGCCATCTTCATGTTTAGACCATAAGGTTATCTTTTCACTTGTCAAAAGTCCAGGGGTATGAGAGTAAAACTTGCTTTCTCTCATTTTTGTTTACCATCTTATCATGATTCTTCAACAGTCATAAAATGATAACTTGCCCGATATGAAGAAAAGATTATTATATATTGTTGGTAGACCTTACGGCTCACTCCTAAATATTTCTAACTTGTTTCCCATCTCAAAATTTTTTTTAGGGACCTAAATATATGAAACATACATGTCTCACTTGTTTTTAAAAAGATTTTCTTTCTTTGTGCAAATCAGGAGTCACAAGAAATAAATGTGATATCATAGTGGTTTTGGATTCAAATCTCAAATCAAGAGTAGGCAGGTCCTCATTTTAATGTAAGTCGGATGACTCACTGCATTGTACAACCGATGAAACTGTTTTTCCTGTCCTAGTACTATTATTTATGCTCACTTAAATCTTAATAATGGCAATGGAGAAATATGACATCATCAAGAGACTTGGCATTGGTTCTCATGGTGCAGTGTTTCTTGTCAAACATTTCAACACTAAAAAGTAAGTTATAATTTTTTGTCATTTGTATATGTTTGTATTCTGCCAGGAAGATGCTTTGTAATAATGTCAAAGAAGAAGTGGAAAAGTCAGTGAAATGCACAGATGTAATCATTTCAGTTTTAAATAGTTATTGGGCCACAAAGAAAAATCCAAAAAAAAAAGGTAAAATTTAAGCAGGAAATTTTGTTACCTATGAAGTACACATTCATGAAAATATGCTATTATTAGGAGCCAAATTATGTGTAAGCATTTAAGAAGTAAATAAGGTAGGAAAAAAATTAGAAAAATATCATTGAAATCAAGTATGTGGAAATCTTCATTGTTTCATAACAAAAGAAACTCTCAAACAGGCCAACATTTTTTTTCTGTAGCCTGGCTTTGGAGGAGCGGTAGCTCATCTTGTAGGGCAGTTGACTGCTGTCCAAGATATCCGGGGTTCAATTCCCAGTCCGGGCCAAGTCAGATTTTCATTGCTCCTCTGTGTCCACCAAACACTAAATGGATAGCTAAGTCTCCTAAAACCCGCCGAAAGTAAAGGCGGCAAGGAAAGCAATGGCAAACTAGTTCAAATGCCATATGCCAAGAGCAATCAGGACCCTACTCCTAGTTCCCTGATGCTTGGACTAAGCGTGGGACCCACTTTACTTTTTTTTAACCTGACTTTCAAAAGTGCCAGGCGTTGCTTTGATTTAGCTTAATAAACTTAAATAAAAATCTTTATCAGAATGTAAAAAATGAAGTTAATTCTAGCTTTGATCTCTCAAAGAAAAAAAAAATTGATGCTCTTCATGTAAAGAAGGCACAAGTTTTTCAGAAGTGTAGGCCTGAAGCAAGTTTTAAATCTTGAGTTAGTCTTCCAAGTTCAAGAACAAACCATAGTCTATAAAAAAGAATTAAGAGATCAAACATAAAACACAGGAGGAAATCATGAGGTTTAAAAATTATTTCTGCGAAGATAACTCTAAATAGTTAGTTATTCAATATTTGTTACGCAGACACAAATTACATTTCATATAAAGCATATGGTTTTACATTCCAATCTTTGGTTTTATTTACTAAAAGATGCACAAGCACAAACATGAAATGCGCTGTCGCAAGTTATGCTGTGTTAAAAAAAAAACAAAAAAAACTTTTCTTCCTCATTCATGACTCATGGGTGCAAAACTTACTGATGTCTGAACACTGTTATGAAGTGGAACGAGTAGGTCTCATTCATTATATAAATATTATTGCATCATGACATGATATATGTCACTTAAAAATACGAAAAAAAGAAAAAAAATATATGTTAGCTTTGTTGCGCTTGCAATAGTCTTGAAGGTATCAGTGAACAAAAAGAATTTCCGAAATTTGGTTTTAAATATCTATCTGATGCTTAATATGCTTCACAAAATGAAAATGCAGGAAATGGGCAGATCCTGCGCTTTAATGAATGAGATTAATATTATGTGTTTTTGTAGCGTTCTGATGTAAAATCCATCAGGGCTTTTTTTTTCTTTCGTCTGCGATGTGAAGGATTTGAAAAATGATCACATTAGTTTAAAGGAAATTGGGGAGTAGGTTTTGTTTTATTAAAATTGTTTTTGAAGCAAAGGATAGATGCCATCTAGGTAATTTAAATTTTAAGAGACTTAAATTGCATTCTGTTCAGACTTTCAGCTTAGAGTAACTTCATACATATGTGAATGGGTTCACATGATCAGAGGCACATTTAAGCCAAAAATGACTTTTGTGCAAGGTCCTACAAAGTGACAGAAGGAGCCAGATATAAGCAATTAGAGTCAATACTTAGTATGTTCAAAAGTCTAAGAAAAAATATTTTTGTGTTTCTAAAACTATTTTCAGTTACTGTAATGTACAACTCTAAACAGAGTAAAACATTACATTTAAAAATTTCACTTGGTGACCGTTTTCCTCTTATTTACTTGAACATTATAATTCCCAGTTGCTCAGGCACCCTTTGGCATGGAATGTAGTTGAGTGTTTTTATTTGCATTGCCTTCTGAATGGTTACCTTCCTTTTTCTTGTAAGCCTTATATGTGTATATGTGATAGGCAAAATCAAGAAATTTTTTTTTAGCCTTATACTTGCATATGTGATAGGCAAAATCAAGAAATTTTTTATTGACATGACAAATTTTCCTTCCCTCTGCTGAAACCTACATTCCTACCACTTAATGCAATTTTGCTTTGAAGGAACACATGTAACTTTTTCATGTCAAAGAGTAACTACATTTAATGGTAAAATGTGGACCATTTTTTTTTTTAACCTCATGACTCATTCTTGTAAGAAAATGTCTTTGCATGTTAAGGAAGGAACAATACTTAAAATCCGTTTATAATAATTTATATTTATCATTCCTTTGCTAGGTTTTTTGCTCTTAAAAAAATTGAGCTGGATGAAAGGAAAAAGTCTCGAACAAGGGAAGGAGTCTTGAAAGAAGCAAGGTGAGTTTTGATCGATCTAACTGCTCTGACAGTCACTTAAGATCAAAATTAGTATCTAAAACTTGATGAATGAATAGGTAAAGGGACTAATAGGCAGCCCTTAAAAATCAGGATCAAGAGGTTATTTCCAAGGTTCAAAGGAAAGATTACCTTTAGTTTATTTTAAGTAAGTGAACTCCCTTATACAGTTTTTAAAAAAAATCTTCATCTCTGATAAGTTAAACAAAAAGAAAGTCTATTTATCTTTTTTCATATATTTTTTAAAATATAGACAGCAAATTCATGCATGCTAAAGTTAAGGTCATCAGTGGTAAGAAAGTTAAATACAGTAGCCCTGGCTGCATCAAAAGATGGCACAATGTTAATGGAAAAGAAAGAAATACTAAACAGATGGTCTGAATATGTCAGATATGACGGATGCAAAAAACCTGAATAAAGAAAAGCCTAGAGTGTCCAACTATCCTTAAAGAAGAGTGAGAGCAACAATAAAGAAAATGAAAAATGGAAAAGCCACAGGACTAGATAACATACGAATAGAAATAATTACAGCGTTAGATAACCTAGGAATAAATCTGACAACAAAATGCCTTAATGCAATATACCATAGTGTTACAAATTCCGAAAAATCTTTGTAAAACACCAGGAGCAACAGAATAAAAAAAACTTCATAGAACAATCAGTTTAATGAGCTATTTTACAAAACTCCTGTCACCTATTTCGATGCATAGAATATGCAAGAGTCTAAGACCATAAATATCCACCAAACAGTTTGGCTTTGTGCCTGATAAAGTGATAAAGGATCTAGAAATGCAATATTCACTTTGTCAATGCTTATTCTTATAGAAAGATATATGAGGATTTGCCAAAATGTGTACTGTTAGTGTCATCATAGTTATGTGCAAAAGATTTTCTACAACCCCTAATTGAAAAAATTAAACATCAATATTTATAAATTATGGTTTTGTAAAGGCAAACAAGGTACTGCTTTATGTTAAAAAAAGTCAAATTTTTTTGCATCCTTGCTGTATTAAAGGTACACTTACCCCTAATTTTACTTTTTTTTTTAGATCTTAGCCAAATCGTGATATGTGGTATAGTCAGATTTTAGATGATTTTTAAGATATGTTTCATATTTTTTAAAACGACATTACTGTTTTAATTTTGATTTGAAATTCGATACCCCTTTGCCTTATTTCCCTTTAAAGTTGACGTCACATGCGACTAATGTCCTGATTTGCCCTATCAAAAGTATATTAAAAGTCTGTTTTGTAGATGCCAAAATATAGCAGAAAACCTTTTTTTCCGCAAATTTTTTCAAACATTTCTATTTCAGAATGTATAGAATTACAATCTTAAGGACCTCAAAAAGTTGAGGAATTTATCATTATATGGGAAAATCAGATTTAACTACGCAAAGTGATGGATTGTTATGAATTGGTCATAAGCGGAGCACCGCTTCCTTTGTTAGTAACGTTGCCGTAGTGATAAACCATAAACTAAAATGCCGAAGCGAATTTAGAATTATCCCAATTTTACCTGTCCCTAGATTCATTATCATTTCAGTTTTGGTGAATTTCAACTATTATTTTGAAGGAACATAATGTTGATAATTGAATACTAGTAATAACTTGAATTGATAACGGTTGAAGCTTGCAAATCGGGTGCGGGAGGTCGCGTTCCTGCCTGTGGACCTACACTAGGTCTAGATCTAGGCCCATCAAAATGCAACCATACGGTCACAATAAATATTTATCTAAATGTAAATCTAGTCATGTGTGTTGATTATTTTGTGGTGAATTTCATTGTGCATAGCTGGGTCTAATTCAAAAGACGATTTCTTCCGTTTCAATATTATCGATAATATTTCACAACTTGGCTCAATAAGACAGTCTACAACATAAAGATCCTTTCACAGCAGGGCATCAGTGCACATTTTATTATTTCAAGTATTGTAAACACTGAGTAAGTTCATGACCGAAATAATTATTGGTAAGGGTATTAGTATTGTTTTTTTTTTTGTGATGTGAAAAAATTATTTATTCGTCGTAGTATTTGCAACAGTAGTAATATTGGTAGCTGTTGTAGCTGTAGTGTTTCTATTGTTATTGATATCAACAGAAGTGTAGTAGTAGTAGGAGGAGGAGGAGTACTAGTAGTATCGGTAGCAGTATTAGTATATTAAAACTACTTTGTTGCTTTTTTCTTTTTTTTTCATAAACATGCTATGTCAGAAGTAGCCTGGTAATTTTTTGGTATAATAAAAATAATTAGCATAACCTAGACCCCAGTGCCCTGGGCGGAGAAAGTAAGCCTAGATAAACAATTCTTGATTTGGTGTGATCTTTCAATAATGAAATAAGCCCCACGTTAGGTTTTGGGCATTTCAAAGCCTAAGACTATTTGTTCAATTTAGTTAGACCTATAGATTAGTTGTAGTAGGTGTAGATTGTAACACTAAGTAGAGCTGTTGTCTTCTCAAAAATATTTAATAATGCTACACACAGCTGTTCTTATCTAGTCCTCTTATTTCTAAAGCAATAGCAATATTTATTAATGGATATTGTTTTAAACTACCAGTACCCAAATCTTACCTTAAGGTATACAGTGGGTTTGCATTTTAATTTTCAATTCCTTGAAAATTATCTGAAGCTTGTAGCTCTGTGCCAATGAAATATGTAGTAAAGCTTGATTTTTCTGATGAGCATGCCACATATCCCTATTCCATTTTTTTTTAATTTTTTTTTTTGCAAGAGCAATGCAGATGACTGATTACTTTTAAATTTATGGGAAAATTAATGATAACCACATCAATAAAATTTGCTCAATACAGAAGATATTAGGCGACAAACTAAAATCAAACATAGCTATATATAATAAGTACTTAATGAAAATGTGTAGATGCCACAACAAACAGTAAAGACAAAAACAACAGTTAATTTGTTCTTTTGATTCACATTTAATTGTAAAATTTCATTAAAAAAAAACAACCAATATTTATTAAAAAATATTTTGTGTCCCAAAATAAAATCTCTCTGAACATCAAAGTATTACTACTGTAAACTTCTAAGTCAAAATGTAGTTATTTCTGCATCTATCGTCAGGTGTTCTGGGCAAAGTCACTCAGTTCATTGTGAACAGTTTTTGTAATGTTTCAAACAAAATGTCAAGTCAAACCACCAATATTTAATTGGCATACGAATCTGCAATGCCACTCCGAAAGGTTGATGAAGTGAGTAAGGTAATCAATCTGCCTAGAGACTCAGGAGAGTTAATCTGAAAATAATTAAAAAGAAAACAAAATTACTCAGTGAGCAAATTAAAAAAAAAAAATTAAAAAAGCAAAAGGGGTAGAGTGATATGCTCTACTTGTTTGATATTAAAGGCCATTGTCATTACTAAATGTAGGAGTGTTGGTATTGGTTTTCTCTCCTTGAGCCCTGCCAAGTCACCGATACCAGTGCAAAGAAACCAAATTCCTGTAAATACCTACTTGAGACAAGCTATGAAGCATTTATATTATCATTACTTAACATAGAGACCGTGTTGCAGAATCAAATATCCGTCCAGCTGGCACTCACACATTTGGTTTGGCTATCTTGAAGTAAAAAAAAGTGTTAAGAAAAAAACAAAAAAACTACACCAAAATTATTTTGGTGTGATTTCCTTTTAATAATCCAATTTTCTGATAAATTTAGGTGCATTTTCCCCTCTTTTTTCCTGTATTAGAAAAAATGGTTATTTCAAAGTTCCAGAAAGCTGCAGTTTATTCAGAGCCAAGGCATATTCTCCAGTTACTTGTCTGTTTCTTATTCTTTAGCCAATGACATTTTATTATCAGGCTCTGAACTGCCTTGGTATATAAATGATGTCACTCATTTTTTTTTTAGTTTACAGTTAAAATTGAAGCTTTGCATGTCGTCTGTTGCTTGTGAAATTAGATAGGCTCAAACAAAGTGATTATGGGAACTTCAGGTAGGATTTGGGATCAAGAAAGATGGAAAAATGTAGGTAGAAAACGTGTTATAGATCTATGTATCAGCACCAATACTGTGCACTACTTTGTTCCTACACATTAAAAAAAAAAAATTGGTCAATTTGATTCTTAGTTATAGCATTCATGATAAATCTTATTTTGGATGAATTGTAGCGATTTTTTTCCAGTTGAATTAAAAACAAACTTCATGGTGCTCATACAGAGTAGATAGTCTTTTAAGTTAAAAAAAAAAAATCTGCAATGCAATGAATTGTTTTTGACTTGGATAGAAGAAGCTGT
>BLXT01006951.1:71197-86552 GCA_019648995.1 Plakobranchus ocellatus | reverse complement strand
TTTCACTTTAAAGGACAGAGGACCAGTAGATTCACATACTACTCCTGGTAGCCATTTATCCCCATGATGACTAAAATTTTGAACGAAAACATTGTCTCCAACACAAATTTCTCTATCCTTAGCATGTTTATAATGGTATGATTTCTGATTTGACTGATGTTTCAAAACATTATCATGCAAACATGGATGCAATAAATCTAGATGAGTTTTGATATTTCTATTGAACAATAACTCAGCTGGGCTCAAACTGGTTGTTGAGTGAGGTGTACACCTATATTTTGTCAGAAATTTGCAAACTTTTTCTTTTAAAGAACCCGTTTTAAATTTTATCATCGCTTTTTTAAAAGTTTGCACGCTGCGCTCAGCTAACCCGTTTGAGGAGGGGGGGTAGGGCGATACCATTACATGTTTAATGCCATTTTTGCTCATAAATGAACGAAACTGAAAGCTTGTAAAAGTAGGACCATTATCTGTTACGATTATCTCAGGCAATCCTAACGTGGAAAAGATATCCCGCAGTTCAAGAATAGTGTCAGAGGCCGTTATCTTGTTCATTATTTTGACTTCTATCCATTTAGAATGAGCATCTGTAGCTATTAAGAACATGTGACCCAAAAATGGTCCTGCAAAATCTAAATGCACTCTTTTCCAAGGCTCTTCTGGCCATTCCCAGGGAAAAAGTGGTGCTTTAGCGGGTTTACTCTTAAATTTTTGGCAAGTATAGCAACATCTGACACTCTTCTCTATTTCTGCATCAATCTGTGGCCACCATAGCCAAGATCGAGCCAATGCTTTCATTTGTGCCATACCAATATGAGTTTCTCCGTGTAACAATTCTAGTACTTTACCCTCTAATGACTGAGGAATTACAACTCTTGTACCCCATAACATGGCCACCCGGTTAGAACCCACTCACAAACCTGCTTCAAAGTTTTATCCTTATGACTATATGAGTCTCTAAAGCAATGTCTCGAGATGAAAGTAAACTTTTGTCTAACATAGTAAACAGTACATGCACACTCTCAGGTACACAGTCTATGCCGTAGGCAGCGTCCAACACATCTGGTGAGTAGGGCAGCGGCAGGCGGCTCAAGGCATCCGCGTTGTTGTTCCGACCCGGGCGAAGTAGGAGTGAGTATGAATGGGCAGACAGGATGATAGCCCACCGTTGAACTCTAGCAGATGCGTGCACTGGAATAGCCTTGTTCTCCCCAAAGAGACCAAGTAAGGGTTTGTGATCCGTGACGAGTTTGAAATCACGACCATAAATGTACTTGTGAAACTTTTTCACAGCGAAAATGAGGGCTAATCCCTCCCTATCAATTTGTGAATATTTCTGCTCGGCATCACTGAGTGCACGACTAGCATAAATGACTGGTTTCTCATCACCATTATCATCCACCTGACTCAGAATAGCGCCCACCCCAATAGGGGAAGCATCACACACTAGCACAATTTCACTTTTAGGATTAAAATGCATTAACACTTTATCTGAGGATAACACATTCTTAGCTCTAGAAAAAGCTGATTCTTGATTTTTGCCCCAACACCAACGTTGACCTTGGCGGAGCAAGGCATACAAGGGAGCAAGGAGCTCTGTAACATTGGGAATAAATTTCCCGTAATAATTGATGAGCCCTAAGAAAGATCTTAGCTCTTGATGATTCCGTGGGGTTGGTGCATCACGAATAGCCTGAATCTTGTCAGCCAGGGGATGGATGCCATGTTTATCAAGACGGTAACACAAAAAGGTCACATTTTCCTGCATAAAGTCGCACTTGTCTCGGCGCAGTGAAATTCCTTTGTTTTGACAAATTGAGAGAACTTTTTTAAGGTTCTCCATGTGCTCTTGATCATCCCGACCAGTGACATAAACGTCATCCAAGTAGTTGACACAGCCGGAAACATGTTGAAATACACCCTCCATGGTGCGCTGAAATATTCCAGGAGCTGCTGAGATCCCGAAACAAAGGCGGTGGTATTTGAATAAGCCCTTGTGAGTGTTGATTGTGGTCATCTCACGAGAGCTTTCGTCAAGCTCAAGCTGAGTGTAGGCGTGAGATAAATCTAGTTTGGTAAATTTATCACCACCTGACAAGGCATGAGCGAGATCCTCAATGCGAGGAATGGGGTGGTTGTCTCCTTTGCAGACTTTATTCAGTGTGGTCTTGTAGTCCCCACAAATGCGGACTGTGCCATCCATCTTCCGCACTGGGACGATGGGGGTAGCCCACTCTGAATGTTCCACTGCTTCAATGATTCCGTCACGTTGAAGTCGGTTGAGCTCTTCTTCAATAGCCTCACGCAGTGCGTAAGGAGGCTGTCGCGCTCTGCAAAACTTCGGAGTAGCGCCTGGAGCTGTATACAACTTGTCCTTGACATCACGAAGACAGCCAGCAGATGAACTGAAGACATTTCCGAAGTTAGCCAGGAGTTGTTCTAGCTGCGGTTGCCATTGATCTACTGTATTCAGATCTAAGGCGATATTGAGAGGACCCAACCAATTTCTCCCCAGCAAAGGAGGTCCACCCTTCTTCACGACGACAATAGGTAGAGTCAACGTTCGGGCGCCGTCACACACTTCCACCATTGCTTCGCCACTAATATCTACTTTTTCACCAGTGTAGGTTTTCAAATTTTTCGAAGAGTGTGTAAGTGGCACCTTTATCATGTCCAAAAAATCGTCCTTGTTGATGACGAAAATGGAGGCTCCAGTGTCCACTTGAAATTTAATGTTCACCCCATTTATCTTTAAGTCCCTGTAGACCGGCTTTGAGTTTGAGAATATGCTAAACAAAAATGATTCTTCTCCATTATCTTTTGGTTCCTCTACAAGAACATGGGCTTTGTGCTTCGACCTCACATTTTCCTTAGGTCTAGACTTATGAGGGTCTGATGAGCGGCACACCTTGGCCAGGTGTCCTATTTTCTGACATTTAAAACACTTGCTGTCCTTGAATTTACACGACGTGTGAGCGTGTGGTCCACCACAGCGGTAGCACTTCCTTGGTGTAAAGTGATTAACCCTGGCGGGGGTTTTCGAGTGGTCTTTTACAACACAGACCTGGTCTTGTCTAGTTAAATCCACAACGTTGCCGGCTGCGGTTTCCATAGCTTGCGCTATCTCCATAGCTTTGGCAAAGGTTAATTTGCTTTCTGCCAACAGTCTCTGTTGAATTTTCTTGTCATTAATCCCGCAGACCAATCTGTCCCGCAACATTTCTTCCAAATTGTTTTCATAATCGCAGAATTCGGTTAGCCGCTTAAGCTCAGCAACATAAGACCTGATGCTTTCTCCCGGTTGTCTCACACGTGAGTTGAACTTGAATCGCTGCACGATTGTTGAAGGCCTGGGGTTATGGTGCGCTTTAACCACTTCTATAATTTCGCGATAGGGAACGTCCCCAGGCTTGCGCGGCGACACTAAATTGCTTACTAGCTTATAAGTTGTGGCTCCCACAGAGCTGAGCAAGATGGCCCTCTTCTTCTCCTCCGAGGTGATGTCATTCGCCACGAAAAAATGTTCCAACCGCTCTGTATAAGCAATCCATTAAAAGCCTGAACTGAGCCAATAACACCTGCCATATTCTTTAATCCTCGTCGCCAAAATGTTATGAATGAAGTAAAAGCCCGTAGATTGATTGGATTGGCTCGAGGCTCTCTTTAATCTCGTACAACCAACATGTATATCAAGAAGACGGAAGTTGACAATCACATGATAATAACGGTTACTCTTGTATACTACGAACAGTTACTCACACTTTGATTCACACTTAATAACATGAATAATCTCCCATACACTACAACTATTCTACACATATCAGCATTTAAATTAAATCCCAGTTCTATCCTCTCTATGTCGGTATAAAAAAGTATTCTTATCTCAACAGGCTTTTTCCTAGCATTTCTATTTTACCTTTTCTTTTTAGCCTCCTCAGTACTTTTGTACAATTTTGTCCTTCATGAAATTCTGTCCTGTATTAGATTGTCCTGACCATAACAAATGTTTGGTTATATATTTTTAAGTATATTGTTTGTTCATATCAATCGCTATTTTCTGTATTTTGGATATGCATTAAGGGCTAACACTTGTATGGATAAAATTGAATGCAAAAAGCCCGGCTCTAAATGGTTGGTTAGAAAATTTCATGAGCAGGTTCCTGCTTTCCACAAGAAAATTTTGATTTGTGAAAATTGACCCTGTTTCAAGCGGGGTTTTTTTTTTGTTGGAATATCAAATGATCTGATGGCAAATGAAATGATAGTAATAATTTTTCTGCAGCATATCAATCTCTAGCTTTCAAAGGACAAGGTAAAGCATTGTTTTAATATATACAAGAACACTCCGCGCTTCTGCTGCTACTGTTACTATTACTGCTATGTGTCCACATAGTTTCACAATTCAAGCTTTTAAAGCTTCACATCTACGTCTTACACCAATGCAAAAGAGTCCTCTACCACAGATGTAGGCTGCTTTTTCCACTGAAGTGATTGATTGATGGATACCCAGTTTACTGAAGTGATTGATAAACTGTTTAATTGATTGAATGATTGATGGTATACCTAGTTTACTGAAGTGATTGATGGTATACCCAGTTTACTGAAGTGATTGATGGTATACCCAGTTTACTGAAGTGATAGATAGACTGATTAATTGATTGATTGATTGATGGTATACTCAGTTTATTGAAGTGATTGATGGTATACCCAGTTTACCTTTGAGCTATAGTCTGAGGGGCTTCTGTAATTATTACAAATATTACTTCAGCTACTTCTGCTGCTACTACTTCTACTTGTGTTCCACTATTCATACCATTTCAGCTATTCAAACAATTCCACCACCACCAACATCAAATAGTCTTCCATTATTAATTTGGGTGCTGCAGTTAATGCTGATTTTTATAGATTATTATGATATCTAGCCTGCATTGAAAAATCAGTTTAGGAGCTGTTAGATCTTCTGCTGATGCTACCTGTGTCCATCATCATGATACTGCTACAACTACACTAAAACTGCCATCAACACCAGCATCACATAGTCCTCCTGAAGAAATCTGTGCTGCATCTACCTCTCATTCATCCAAAGATAGTGGTTTTACACAGTCTAATATTAAGATATTATCTTAGGGATGCTACGACGACCATACTATCTCAGTAAAAGTTGCTGCTTCTACTGCACACTGCCATGATGACCGACATCACAAAGTCTTCTTCATGAAATCTGTGCTGCTGTTACTTCTGATTATAGTTTTGTGGTATCCTAGTCTTACATTACTATTGTAGGTTATAATCTTACGGCTGCTGCAACTACCATACTACCTCAGCCCTTACTTCTACTACATCTATCACCAATACCAACATCACACAGTCCTACCCAGTCTAACATTAAGTAATTATCTTAAGACTTGCAACAACCACTACATCAGATGAGGGTGCTACTACAACTAGTATTGCCTGCATTCCACTGCTGCTACAACTACAGGTCCACTACAAATGCCATTCATACCAACATCACTTTGCGTTCCTCAAATAAACTTTGGTGCTAGCAATTAGTTTTTTTGTTGTTTTTTTTTCAGTGAGGTTTTTGTATTAAATTTATTGTGTCCTTTACAACTCTTTACTACCTCAAAGGTGGTAGTGAATGACGTATAGCAAGGAAAAAATATTTAGGTATTCAACATTTTTTTCTTCCTGCCAGTAACAGAATGGTTTTATTATTATTACAATGGTCATTTCCTTGCGATCATTGGGGAAAGAGGGAAAGGGGGCAGCAAAGGTAAAAAGTTGAGCACCCAGAAGTGCAGTGTTGGGTAATAGATTGGAAGCGTGTTAACAAGAAGATTTTTGCCATTTGTGACGAGGGCATAAATTTTATCTATTTACACTATAGTATTGTCAACTGCTTGTCTCTGCATCCATACCAGGAAGTCTAAAGTGATGACAACATAGGAAATAATTGCATTAAAAGCCACACTTTGTGAGGAAGTAGAATTACTTTATCTGTCTAAGAAGCAAAAGTGAAGTGAGAGTGAAGAGGACATTTGTTCTATTTCTGTTTTTGTTCTTTTTTTTTTTTTTTTTTTTCAGAGATTTGAAAACGGAAAATGTTTTTCTGAACAAGAGAAATGTCATAAAGCTAGGTTGGTGTGTCTTTTATGTACCTTATTAGAAAAAAAAATTCTACGGATTTTAAGAACAAACTTTTTAATTATTATTCAATTGCTGAATTATCTAAGAGTTTATGCCTCATTTCTCCATATATTATTAATGATAAATTATTATGATATATACTTTTCAATAATACTGAATCAAAGTAAGCTTTTAATCTAATTATAGCATCTTTTCCGAAGTATATCATGTGAATATTAAATATTAAAACAGAAACAAGAGTTACATAAACAAGAGCAAGGTTTTACTTTAATTTTGGCATCATCTGTACTCTACAGAAAGCATATGGCAACGGTTATTGTTTTTCATGTTGATAAAGATTCTGCTTCTTTTGTTGAATAGTTCAAGTTTGTGACTGTTTTAAATTTATTTACTTTTGATTCTCTACAGTCACATATGAATCCCTATGGGGCCTTAAATTTTTATTAGTTGTTCTCCAGGGTGTTTTTCTGGTTTTTTTTGTTTTCCTTTTCATCCTTTGTCACGAGAAGAAAAATGCTGAATAGTGTTTTTTTTAATGTTTTTTATTGAGGTGCTTTCATCTTAAATCTGTTAAGGTGATTTTGGTATTTCAAAAATCTTGGATAACACTATTGATGTGGCCAAAACAGTGGTTGGGACACCGTCCTATCTCAGTCCAGAACTTTGTCAGGACATTCCATACAACTCAAAATCTGATGTCTGGGTAAGAAGAGCTACATGTATGAGAGTGTTTTTTTTAATGTGTTTTTCTTCTACTTTGTTTAGCTAAGGCTTTCATGAAATGAGGTTTACACACATATATAGACAGTATATATATGGCTCCACCACTATTGGAAGGGGCAGCCATAAAGATGACATATTATACATTAGGTATCTTTATTTTAGAATAAGTAGGAGATTAAATTGTCTTAAAACATACTTTTTGAGTGAGAAATTCATTTGTACTCTCTGAAGCATACAGGTAGACAGCAGTACACAACTGAAAACAAATTTAATCTATCAGTGCAGAAGGAATATTGTTATAACAGTTGCTTTAGTTTGGGGAAAAGGGGTAAAACACAGTTTTCAGAAAATATTCTTCTTGACACTTTTAAGCTGTAAGTAATGTAAAGATGTGAAAAAAGAGTAAAACTGCAGTGAGTTTTGCTCCTGAATTCCTTTAACATGCAGAGAGAAAAAGTAATACTTTAGAAGTTTGAATATTTATAGCTCTTAAAATTTGAGGATATTTCTGTCAAAAGTGAAGTTGTGATAGTTGAACTGTATGGTGTAAAATCTTGAGATATCAGTCCTACCTATTGTTCGTAATTTAGTGCAGGCATTGTTAGTGGGTTTTTTTGTATAGTGGCCATGGAGAATGTACTAAAAGATTATTGTATCAAGGCAAAGCTGTCTAGGCATATATAATTTTATTATGACGCTGCCTCTGTGTGCCTAAATTGTGGATAATATTTTAAGAAACAAATGTGATGTTCAGAAGTGAGGCATTGCACGTAAGTATAAATCGCGTTCTGTCTCTGATTGTTAGGTTCAGTCACTGTATGTTAGTAGTTTGAGGTTTTATTCTGTAACAGTTTCATGAACATTACATTTTGTTTTCATTTCCATTTTCAGGCAGTTGGGTGTCTCCTTTATGAAATGTGTGCCTTGGACCGCCCCTTTGATGGTCAAAGTTTAATCAGATTATTTTTCAACATTGTTAAAGCTGAGTACAAGGTGCTTTCATATTTGTATTTTCAACATTTAGGATTATTTCGTATGATTTTCATCATTTCTTTAAGTAGGCTAAAAATATTTCAACCTTTTCTGGAGCCAAATGTCAGGTGGAAAGTAATTTAATGTTTTTGAGAAAAATGTATAAAGGGTTGGAGGCTGTGAAACAAAGGCTGCTTAACAAGTGCTGTGCTGCTGCTTCTGCTTCTAGTACTCCTCTAATAAGAATAATAATAATATTTTGACCACTACAACTCTGTTTGTGACAAAATGTGATTAATTTGCAGGCACTAAACCTTAAAAAATTTTCCATTCAAGTGATTGGGAGTTGAATATCACTGTAGTACAAAGCGGGAACACAATCACAGTCAGTGGTGATGAGGAGATTTAAAGGTTAGTAAAATGCAATAGCATTTTAGGGTAGTATTCAATTTTTTGCAGTTACCTTGTGGCTACTCTGGTGTAACATTCATTTGCTTCTGTACAGCCGTTACCTCCAGAAGCTCCGGCAGGAATCCAGGACCTGGTTGCCTGTATGCTGGTCAAAGAACCCGAGAGAAGGCCCAGGTGAGGCATTGGCAGTGGTGAGGAACATAACTTGGGATCTTTGTTGTCAGTTATAATACAATACATACAAAGAACTCGTCATATAAGTTAACTGTAAAATTAACATGAATTTGAACTTACCGAAAGTTAGTTAGAGGATTTGTGTTGATTGCATCCCCAAGATTTTTTTTGTTATCATGTTAGATCATTGGAGGTGACAAGATTAACCCAAATGAGACAAATATAATATACATATATCGGACATCATAAATTTCCCTCACTTTTTAAGAGAGAATAAAAGTTGTTTTTTAAAATAAAACCCACACTTTAAGTGGGGATAAAAAGCTGCATGTTGGCAGAGAGGGGTGCATTTTGTAGCTATGCCATGTTTGTAGGCGATGATCCTAAAAGAACTGCCTTGTATTCTACACTTGCATATTCACCGAAAATATCACCAGTCTTGATTTCAATCCCTCAAGCAGATACTATTTCCTCAGAAGAGCTAAGTCATTATTCCTTTTGATTCTTTACTAATGTACTTTACCTTCTAAAAAATAAAATTATGATCCATGTTTTTAAAAACTTGGATAGCAGCCTATAAATTCTTCTTTTTTTTTTTTTCTTTTCTAAATCACACATAAGGATAGGATAACTTCATGGCTCAAAAAATAAATTTTAGTTTCAGTTAATTTGTGATTTCTTAAGCCAATCCTCCTAAAAGACAAAAAGAAACCAGAGAAGAAAAATCTTATAAATCTTATTCACTTCATAGTTATAAAAAAAAAAAAAGAAACAGCAGTGCTAGTAATATTTTGAAGCAAATGTGCCTTGAATTAATAGCAAGGAATAACGTGGAAAAATATGTTCAATTTTCTTAAGTAGTTAACCTATATGATGCTGAACTGTTGGTGACACATTAAATGATAAAATAGTTAGATGTTAATAGTTTTTTTAGAAATGTCGAAAGGATCAATAAAATATTTCAATGTAAGTTTTAAAAAATTTAAAATCAGCCCTTGCTTTTACTTTTTTCACCCTGTAGTTTCCATCAGCTAAGGAGCATTGCAGCTTAATGTTAAGCATTTTACATACTCTTTTTTCATGTGAATTGAAGGATGTCAGGGTAGCAGAAATCTGAAAATTCAAATAACTTTACATCAATTTTTATTTTACTTGTTTTGAACATGTTTGAAAAAATGTCAGCCCAAGACACGTTCCTTAGGCAACTTTTGAACTTAAACGAGTACTGCTTTCCATTTGTTGGTAAACTATCACATTATCCTTGTTATCTACTCTAATCTCTTGCTTTTCCTATTCAAGCTTGAAAAGTACACAGTGAATCACTGAAAGGGCAAAGGCCCTTGACAAATATAAAACATCAACTTATATTTATCCATTGCTTAGCTCTTTACAATAAAGTAGCTGTCACAAATGGCCTCATGCTATTCAATTAAAGGTCTAGGTGAACACTGCCTGTGATAAGGAAATCTAAATAGATTCAAGAACAGAAATCCCTCCAAGTCTTGGTAAAAATTGAAAAAAAAAATTATTAATTGAAATGAAGAACAATATGAAAATAGCAGTATAAATCCACAATTCTATAGATTTGCAAATTCACAAACATTGGTGTCTATCTCTTGACGATCTCTTCAACAACTTCTCACTGTTCTTTTCAACAGCCTCACAATTATCCCTTTGTACCCACCATCCACAGCTTATAGTAAAAACTATTCATCCAATACACAGGCTTATTTAGTCAGTATTATACAAACAACTCATTCCAGAAAAAAAAGTGAAGGCCACTGTCTCATGTAATCCAGGGTGGTTTAAAATATTGGCCAATTTCATTTATCACCTCCCAAATAAGTAAGCATCTCCAGATTTTATCTAGTGGTGTCCCAAGCTTATCTGGTAACAACGTAAAAACTTTCTGTAAACATTGTTCTCCCAGAATCGAAAATTGTCTAGAAATTCCTGGATCCAAAAAGGTAAACAAAGTTAAAACAATAATAGCACTATTAAACTACAATAAATACATTTGGACCAAAGTAGAATACTGATAAATATAGTGAATAAATAAAGCTAGATCAAAAGATCAGCTGTTGTGAGTCCAAATCTAGATTCAACTCACAACAGCCAAATGGGTCACAGTAACAGTAAAATTTTAGAAGCTTAAAATGTTACAAAAGTATTAGAGGTCTACTTGAAAGGTCAGCTTATGCATGTTCTAATGTAACTAAGGCATTCCTGCTTGCTGCTTTATATTGTTATTTTTCCATTGTTTTTCGTCCTCAACTCAGTGCCAGTGCTCTTCTGAATCTGCCCTATGTGAAGCAGCATCTGGCCTCGTTCATATCAGATACTGAAAGCTTTAGAGCTGGCAGGGCTAGAACTGATGAGGGTGGGGGAGGCGGAGACGCCAACAGTGTTTTGTCACCTGTAAAGAAAAGGTATCTAATTATTATTACTCATGTAAGGGGAGGCTTATTTCTACCATGGAATTTACAATGAAATGGTGTTCATTTTGTCATGTTGATTATCATTTTTCCCCCTGTAACTTATATGCAAGATTTGAGGCAAACGTTTTACAGGGTGTGAGATAAATGTTAAAAACATCTAAAGAAGCATTCAAATTTGGATTTTTTTACATTTAAATTTACCTGAAGAACATCTTTGTTTTATGAATCAAAGTTGGAGGATTTTCAGAATGAAATGGTTAACTGTTTGTGCACAAGTCATACAGCATTTTACTTGAACCTGTTTTTTATGTGAAAGAAGTTTATGTAGTTTATTTATTTATTTATTTATTTATTTATTTATTTATTTGGCTTTAAAAGCTTTACTTTTTTAAAATTTTTTTTTTGGCTTTAAAAGATTTTTTTTTTCATAAAAGGATTTATCTCCATTGAATTTTTCATTTAAGATGTGTTCTGAAAAAATTTTGACTTCTAAATTGCTGTTAGAAGTCTGACAATGTAATTCATTTTTTAACTGTTTTTGTTAAAGTTTCTCAATCTGCTTTGAACTCACCTTTGCAGTTTAAGAGTCTCTTAGATAAAAACCTTTCACAAAATTATTCTAAAACTTAACACTGAAATTCCCTGGACTATTTTTTACCCAAATACCAGAAAGACTTCATAATATGAAGTTTTAAAGCATCAGCCCTTCGGTAATGTTCGATATAAAAATCTTTTATTTGACAGTAGTGCATAAAATATAGAAGGGGTGTTGGTGGTACAATGGATAGCGAATCTGCCCTGAGATCTGCAGGGACCCATCTGTGGCAAGTTTGAGTCCCACCATTGACACCCTGGTTAAACAGGGGGCCTGGAATCTTGAGATCACCTTGTCGTGAACTTGCTTTACATAAAAACCAAACAAAATATAGAAACTAACAAGAATTAAGGTATCCAAGATGCAGAAGCCTGAGAGGGATTGCTGTGAAAATAACTTGAAAAAAAAAAAGGAATTCATTTTCCTCAATTTTTTTTTTCCTGCAACCACAGCAGATGAAGCATCATTGTTGTTTTCTTCTTTTCTTTTTGATGTAGGGAACTCTTGGCAATTTGTAATCATTGCCAAAAGTTGTGTAACTTTTTTTTGTGGAAGAATTTAATTTTTCAGAGGATCATATTTTTTAAAAATGTTGAAAGAATCGGATATGTTACACAGCCAGGGCATTAGATTCAGCTCAACTTTGTGATTACGAAGTTTGAAAAAAAAAACTGCAAAAAAATAAAAGACCATAATGATTTTGTAAAACCCAAGGTGGCAGTACTACTAGGGTAATCATACTTCAAGGATTAAAATTTTATTTTCTTCAATTTGACTCAGGGCCGGTACATTGTTAAAGTTAGCACAAATAACAGAGAAAATTATTATTGAACAGTGTTGGTGATTTTGTGATGTGTGCTGTAAGATCCAAGATGGCAGTATTGCTAGGATAATCACACTTCAAGGATTAACATTTTTTTTTCTTTAATTTGGCACCATGGTGAGTCCATTATTAAAGTTACTACAAATAACCGAAAAAAATTAATATTGAACGGTGTTTTGTATTTTTAACCTAATAATTTGTATCTCATTATGTTTCAGCAAAAGTCCAAATGGCAGAAGCCCTACAGCAATTCCCCATTTGTTACATGGCAGGCACAGTCTAAATACATCCATACAAGTTTCCCAAGATGAGGCAAGCCTGAACAAGGTCTCTCATCCTAAAAATAGCTACACCTGTAGAAACAATAACTTTCATAGCAGAAGTAGCAACACGAGTGGGGGCAGCAGTAGCAGCAATCTCATTACAGTACAACAGTCTGCCACTCAGGCGCCCCATAAATTTCTAGGTGAGTCATTTGAACTACATGTCACCATGTTTTAATTACATTAAATGTACATCCCTCCTCAAATCAGTATTTTGCTTTTTTTACTGTTTTTCTGATTCTTACAAATCACTCATAATCTATGACATACGCTCACAATACAATACGTTAATACATTCCTTGATACTAGTCCACATAAGTCTGAAATTGCATTCTGAATTTTATAAAACTATTGAAACAGCCTGAAAAAGTCTTTCTGTGTAGTAAAAATCTTTGACAACTGGGGAGAGCTTTGGTGATTTCAAGAGATGTCAAATAAGGAAAAAAAAAGAAATTAATTTTTTTTTTCAACCTCAAATGTGTTATATGTGATATCCATGTCATTGAGACTGGTCACAAGATGCACTGGGCTTGAAAAAAGTGGAGGCACTCGCTGAGGATTTTGGTGCCAGTACAAAAGAAATGAGGGATGTTTGATTGGATCAGTAGAAGTTGTACATGACCTGGCAGCTGCGGAGGTGTTTTGTGTAAATGTCATCTCTTTGCTGGAAAGGTAGATGAAAGTTTATACTCCTACCTCCCTATCAATATAAGATTTTTGTAATTTATGCTGATGACCCTGTGAAGTTGTTGATGGCTCATAGATACATAGTGCAGAGATGAGGGCTATGTTAACCTCATAAGCAGCCAAAATGAGATTAGTACTCTAATAGCTTCACTTGACTTTTTGCATCTAAAAATTGATTTCTGGTTATCTTGAACTCGAAGAGCTGTGCTATGTGCTTTTGTCTTCTTAACTTTTTGGCAATTTGAAAGGAGCAAAAAGGTAAATTTAAGGATGTGTAGCCAATTTCAGTAAATTGCAAATATGTCTATAGATATCTGCAATGACAATTCATGTCTTTCTAAATTTTAATTAGAGAGACAACTGTAAAAATTAAATTCTATTTAAAGCTGTTCATCTCGCACACTTATATGACATCTATCATGAGAAGCTGTGCACATGTGCATTGCTTTCCCTTCTTTTTTTTTTTTTTTTTTTTTTTGATTTCGATTGGCACATGTAGTAGCAACAAAACAGGAAAAGAAAAAAAATATATATAAACATTAGAAATATTGAAAGAATCAGCTGCTCTTGGTAGCATTAAGCAAATACAGTACCATGAAAGAGAGATAATACTGATGTCTCTTGACTTCTGCCTCAATAGCATTAAGCAAAAACAGTATCATCAAAGAGAGATAATACTGATGTCTCTTGACTTCTGCCTCAATAGCATTAAGCAAAGACAGTATCATCAAAGAGAGATAATACTGATGTCTCTTGACTTCTGCCTTAATATAGCATTAAGCAAAGACAGTATCATCAAAGAGAGATAATACTGATGTCTCTTGACTTCTGCCTTAATAGCATTAAGCAAAGACAATATCATCAGAGAGAGATAATACTGATATCTCTTGACTTCTGCCTTAATAGCATTAAGCAAAGACAGTATCATCAGAGAGAGATAATACTGATATCTCTTGACTTCTACTTTAATAGCATTAAGCAAAGACATTACAATGAAAGAGAGATAATACTGATATCTCTTGACTTCTACTTTAATAGCATTAAGCAAAGACATTATCATCAGAGAGAGATCATACTGATGTCTCTTGACTTCTGCTTTAATAGCATTAAGCAAAGACATTACCATGAAAGAGAGATAATACTGATGTCTCTTGACTTCTGCTTTAATAGCATTAAGCAAAGACATTACAATGAAAGAGGGATAATACTGATGTCTCTTGACTTCTGCTTTAATAGCATTAAGCAAAGACATTACCATGAAAAAGAGATAAAACTGATGTCTCTTGACTTCTGCAGACCAGGTGAAAGAGTCATGTGTGCCTGAAGAGGAGACTGACTATTCTGATGACTTTGACTCATCAGCCAGTGAGATAGAAGAGGAAGGTAAGGCAAATTAATGTGGGAACATGAATGCTTCAAGGCTGTAATGTATTCTTCTGCTTTTTTGGCATCATTATCGTAATTTTTTAACCTGAAAAAAAAAGCAATGAAAAATGGGTAGAACTGGAAACCCAACTTTTAGAGTATTAAATATTAAAGTAATTAATTTTCTGCTGCATCAACCTACCCTGAGTATCAAGCAGTGTGTTTCCTTTCTTACTGCACAGCTAGTCTAGATTAGGATTTGATTGTCTTCTCATGTCTGGCTAGCCCAAGATCTGTCTAATTCTTAATCTTATGTGGAACAAGATTCTGGCGTTTTTTTTCTTTCGTTAAAATGTATTTGCATTTTTGTTTTCTAGAGAAAAACATTTACAAAAAGCGTCTTAGGTTAGCCATGCACACATATAAAGAAAAGACATCCAGAACTGTGTAAAACAGATTGATGTCAATGTTAAACCTTATTTTCAGTTGGCGAATTAAAAAAAGAACTTATCATATAGGAAAGATGGCCCTATCTAAAAAACTTTCCAGAAAATTTTTTGCTGTGTTATTGTGTACAGTGAACCTACACAACACACTTGTGCTTTTTGTATGGGGCTGTTCAGATATAATCTTACACCTTTTTGGGGACTTTTTGACCCACTCCTTCCCCCCCTTTCTTACATTTGCTTACATT
>BLXT01006951.1:51016-68278 GCA_019648995.1 Plakobranchus ocellatus | reverse complement strand
TGTCCCTGTGTAACTTATAAACCCCTTTAGAGATACAAAAGGCCAGTGTTATCAGATTACAACATTGCACTAATATCAAGTTGTTCCTGCGTAACTTATAAACCCCTTTAGAGATACAAAAGGCCATTTTTATTAGATTACAACACATGTGGTGCAGCTGGATCTGTACAGCTCATGCTCTGACTTCAGGTCAATCCACACAAGTGTGTTTTGTTGTTCTCACCAGGACCTGGAGGAAGTTGTGAACCTTGCCAGGGAGGCCCAAATGCTGGAACCCTGTGATGACTTCTTTGCTGAGGATTGTGAAGACGAGATGGCATTGTCTCAGACTCTCACACAGACAGACATTTTCCGCAGGTGATTTCTGTGTGGCTTGTCCTTTCCTCTACTGCCACTGTTTGATGAATAGCAGTGATCAATGATTACATACAGTGCGTAATTTCCTGTGCGTTGCAGAACCACAGTGGAATCTGCTTGAGATAAATTGCTTAGGACTAGGTCAAAAGTTTCTCTTAACCATTTCAAGAGGATCCAAAGATCTTGTAGATATAGACGCTTTTTATTTATTTTTTTTGTGTATGGCAAGTGTATGAAAAACAGTGGCATATCTTGTAGAACAGTTGGCTACCAGGTGAGTGGTCCAAGGTTCAAATCTCAGTCGAGGCCAAATCAATTTTTTATTGTTCCCCTAAGCTCACCCAGCACTTAAGGGGTAGCTAGGTCTCTTAAGATTCAGCAAAAGGATAGCAATGGCAAACTACCTCAGAATGTCTTATGTGAAGAACAATCAGGACCCTACTCCTGGTTCACCAATTCTAGGAACAAGCAATGGACCCATTTACTTTTACTATAGCCAGTGTTATGAATGGCTATGCACTATACAATAATAGATCATGCTGAACACTGCCTGTGACAAGAGTTCCTTTCAATAGACTTAAGAGCGGAAATCACTCCAAGTCTTGCAGAAATTTAACCAAAATTTTATTAACTTAAAACAGTAACAATTTTCTCTCTTTAGATCTACAAGTTCACAAACATTAGGGGTCTCTTCAACAATCTCTCAGCAATCCTTTTGTACCTATTGCCCACAGCTTCTGTAAATTACTAGTTTTGCAATACACAGGCTCGTTAGACACAATTGCACAAATAACTCTTGCCAGAAAAATCTAGAATTATGAAATCAAGGTTAGCTAAGAAAAACTTGAATTATCAAATATTGTCATTTGAGCTCCCCTTAATACTTAAACATTACAAGTTTATCTCATCGTCAGGATACAAACACTTACGAAAAACTTCTAAAAATCCCTGAATCCAGTAGGCAAATAAAGCTAAAATAAAAATATCTAAAATATATCTATCCTGTTAAATATAACAAGTAAACAATGCTAGGTCAAAAGATCAGCTGTTGCAAATCTAGATCTGAGCTCAGTTCACAGCAACCAGTATTGTCATAGCCAGTCGACTAGAGGATAATTTTCAAGCTTAAACTTTTGGCTCTGCAGATCTCACGGTGGGTTTGCTATCCACTGTGCCTCCAGCGCTCACTTCAAAGAAGCTAGATCTACTGCACTTTCAATGTTGGGCCTATTTTGCTGTCTCCACCTGCCTATACAAGAAAGAGAGAGAAAGAGAGAAAGAGAGAGAGAGAGAGAGAGAGAGAGATATGTATTGGCAAAGGTTCTATAGGGATGGGGTAGATGTAGGTTGTACATAGCCTTGAGCTAGAGGCCATAAATAGACTGATAATGCTTCAATAGTCTACAGTAATCTGTGTTGGCTAATGACTTTACTTTGCTTTGTGCCTGTGTGTTTTGGGGATTGGGAGTCAGTAAGTTGGAAGCAACACAGGTTTGTGAGTGTCTGCATATGAAGGGTTTCAGGGCAAAACGCGACAAACGCCAATTTTGGTGGTACTGAGCTAATACACTAAAACTATTGTCAAGGGAGACTACTTTACCACGTTAACACTTTTGTTTGTCAAGACGCGATATATCCTGTAGTAGTTAGTGGTGAAAAAGAAGCTTTTTTGACAAAACGCGACAAAGTCTACATCAGTGTTTTATCAAAACGCGACTGATCCGTTGAGCCTATCGAGGTCATGCAAAAAGTCACATGACCTGCAATAGTGAAATCAACAATGGCGGCGCCGGTAGAACTGAATTCCTTCGATGTTGCAATGAGAATGTTTCACCTTCTCCTGTACCAAAAAAGCGCAAAGTTGATGAAAAAAGTAAATTCAAATCAAAATTAAAACAAGCGAGGCACAGTGGAATGGGCAAAATGCCTCAAGTTGCGTGCACGCACACACCAGATAACAGCAATGTGTGCAAGGCTCATTTGCTTCAACCCGGTAAGTAAGGCTAGATGAGACGTTAGTGTTAAGATATATTAGGCTAGGCCTATATAGTCTAGTATAAAATCTAGATTAGATCAAGAAAATGAAATAAATCTCAGACTTTTTGAAACTAGACTTAGATTGAGAATCTAACAAATCTAATCTATCTAGATCTAGATCTAGCTGTAGCTCTGACAGCTAGAATTTACTCTAGATCTAGCCCATATGACCAAAAAAAAAATTCAGATTTGTCACCAAGATTTAATCTAGTCTAGATCTAGAATCCTAGATAAGCAATATTATAAAGATAAAAGTTGGAATATAATCAACCTAAAGCTTCTAGATCAAGATCTAGATTTTAATTAATTCATTATTTTGATTATATTGATCAACTCGTGAGTACTAGATATAAGTGGGGCCTAACTTTAGATCTAGATAAGATTCAGTTCTAAAACAACTGTCTTTATAAAGTAATAAAAGTGTGGTAAATCGTCAAGTACTGGAGTATTGGGATTTTAAGATTATTTATCTGTTTTGATTTTACTAAAAAATTGGTTTTCAAATTGTTGGACTATTCCCTTATCATATTATACATTAATTTTGTTCTAAGCCATTGAAAAGAAAAAAAAATTATTAGCCTTTGAAGAGCACCCATGGTTGACTGAGTTTTTTACAACAGCAATTTGAATCATGTAATGGCACTAGAGCTATGGCATAAATTTTTGAAACAATGAAAGAAAAGTGAGTAGTCAGTCCCATGCTTGATCCAAGTGACTTGAAAACCAGAGTACTAGTAGGGTCATAATTTTTCTTGAAAAGCTGCATTATAATGCATTATGTGATAGGTTACTATTACTTTTTTTTCCCTTAACTTTGGCCGAGTCCTAAGCTACCTTGCTGCTGAGCAAAAGCTGCTCAATTATTGCAATGATGAAACAAAAGCAAATGAAAATTTCGGCCTGGACAGGATCAAAACTCTGGATCTCTGGCATGGTTGTCAAGTGCTCTAATAATATGATGAATTGTAGATAAAAAGGCAAAATTGGATATTCTATACATACTCAATTTGTGAATTAATATTTTTTTTATTGTTTCTATGACTAAACTTTAAAAAATTTTTTTTTCATTTTTTCAGATGACTTGGCTTTCAACTTTAACACGTTTTATGGTTCCAGCGATAAAGTAAAGCAAGATGAAGCACTTTTGAGATTTATTGAGATTAAGGAGCCACAACGAGTGCGGGTGACAGATGCTGAGAGGAAACAAAAGCGAGGGATGCACCTTGTTTATAAGCTTCACTGTGTTGGTGCAGTCAGCTCTGTTGTAGTATGCCGTGAATCTTTTCTTAGTGTGCCTGGTAAGTTACACATGAAGAGAGACAGTCTCACTCTTTTCCTCAGATTGAAACTGATGTGGCAAATTCAGAGATGGAAGTGAAGTTACCCAACCAGTTCTTCCGACTTTTTAATACCATTACATACATCTCTGTTTATGTTTTGTGATATTTTTAAGTTGTGACCATTTTTGCTATTGAAACCTTATTTAACATTCTATATTGTCAGTTGATGACCTTCAAATTGAAACATCCTGGATAATATTGTTTTGAATCCTTTTTAGTACCTATGTGGAGAATGACAGCCTCACTCTTTTCCTCAGATAAAAATTGATGTGGCAAATTCAGTGATGGAAGTGAAGTTACCCAATCAGCTCTTTTGTTGTTTTATATCATTTTGCATCTCTGTTGATGTTTTGACAGATATTTTTAAGTCATGGCCTTTTTTGCCTTTGAAACCTTATTCAGTTTTTTACATTTTTAGTTAATGACCTTCAATTTGAAAAATCCGGATGACCTTCAATTTGAAAAATGCGGGTTAAAATTGATTTGCAATGGAGTGGCAAAATTGAACAGTTTGAATGATTAAAATGTTTACGCAAATGAGTTGTGTTTTGATGATTTGTTAAAATTTATATTATTTTGAATGGATGTAAATAGGCTTTCTTTCTGATGTCTTCCTAAGAAATTAATATTCTATAAAAATCTATGCCCAGGCATTTCAAAGGATAGAGTTACAAGAGTGTGCCGCTATTATCAAGAAAACGGTGTGCCAAGGCCTGAGCTACGTGGCGGGGTGCGGAAAGAGGAGGAGCACGCTGCCCGAAGGGATCTCATAAGGAGGTACATCTCCTCGTTTCAATGCCGAGCCAGCCACTATGGGAGAAGAGATAGCCCTGGTTGGAGATACCTGCCAAGTGACCTGTCTGTGGCTAAGATATATCGCCAGCTAGTTGAGCAGAATGAAGCTGGTGGAAGTATCTCATACTCCCTATTCTTTTCTGTGTTCAAGTCAGATTTCAACTTGGGATTTGGTCATCCAGCCACCGATGTATGCTCCACCTGTGTGAGCTTTAAAGGAAAAATCTCATTGGGCAATATCAACGATGAAGAAAAGCGTCAGGAAACTGCCCTGTTTATCCTGCACCGTCGACAGGCAAGGACATTTTATAACCTTCTAAACCAGACAAGTGATGAGAGCCTGACTGTCTGTCTGGATATCATGGAAAACCTGCCCCTTCCAAAGACCCCAGTTGGACAGAGCTATTACTCTCGACAGCTGTACATGTATGTTCTGGCAATTGTTAGGCACTTGGGGGAGGGCAGTTCTCAGTCACATGAAAATGTCCAGCTTTATATATGGATGGAGAATGAACAGCACAAGGACAGCAATCTTGTTGCCTCTGCCCTTCAACACTGCCTCTCCGGCCCGTTTTCAGAGGAACTATCCCAAAAACGCGTCCTGAGACTCTTCTCAGATGGCTGCTATGGCCAAAACAAAAATGTTAACATGTTGGCCATGCTCTTTCGTCTCAGAAAGCAAAGGAATCTGAGCATCACATATACCTTTCCAGTTCGAGGCCATAGTTTCCTTCCTGCAGACCGGGTCTTTGGAAGGATTGAACAGGATTTGCGGCGGCAGGACACAATCCTGACACCTGAGGCCTACCACGAGATCTTGGCCAAGCACGGCAGTGTGAATCTTTTCCAGCGTGACTGGCTGGCTTATGATTTTAAAACAGCTGTTGCCAGTCACATAAAGCAACAGAGGAGTTTTAAAATCTCTGAAGCTAAAGTCCTGCACCTGAATTCAGATCAGCTGGGCTTCAAAAGCACCTATAATTCAGAGCCATGCCAGCATGCCCTACTCAAGAGGGGTAAATCGTGGGAGACCCTGAGGCCACAGGTGTTGCCACTTATCAGCACTGTCACTGTGGCCAAAAGAAAGGATGTGCTGGAACTCCTCCAGTCTATTTCAGCACCGCCCAACATCATATTGAGATACAGCAATTCCCTAGTTGTTGGAAATTCAGCAGTGGAAGAAGAAGAGCTTTAATTTTTTTTTTTTTAATAACCTTGAAATCTTTGTTTTAATAGATGTTAATGTCTTCAATGTCTGGCTTGCTTGCTTTTTTTAAATCATATACTTAACATTGTCTGCAACATATTGGTTTGCGTCCTTCATAATTTTTTTTTCCTTGTGGTTATTTTTGTGTTTAATGTGGTTGTTTGTTCGACTTCATGTTAGGTTAGTGTGGTACAGATACATTTTTATGCATGAAAAATTATTATTATAAAAATAATTAAATGCAAATTAAAAAATTTGGGAAAATTTTACCCCCCAAAAAAGTCGAAATTACAGGAATGCAAATCCAACCATATTTCAGATCTTTATACATAATAAGCATTTTTGAAATGTAATTTGTATTCATAAAAGTCTAAAAATTGCTCGTTTCAACTTTAACTTTAACTTTAAAATAAATGTATTAAACAGCCGTCACTTTTTTTTTCTTTTAAAATTCCCCAAACCTAGTTTTACTGGGTAGCACAGTAAACTCCTTTTAAACCCAAATGATTGAATCAAAATAAAGCATGGCTGTAATGGTAATGAGTTCTCAGATTAGTTTCCTCCCATACAATTAATGACCCCTGAAAACCAAAATGATCTCTGCAGTAAAAATTTTAATTTCAAAGAGGCTCTATTGTAACAGCGATTTGGTTATGAATAAAAAGAATTTTTTTTGCTGCTTTGATTGCTTACAATGAAAGTTTAAAAATAAAAGGAAAACTTCTGCATCACAATTAAATGGTAACTTGCTCATTCACAACAGACTTCAAAGGCAGGTTGCAGTGAAACATTATTTTCTGCTGAATAAAAAACTTCGTACTTATTAAAATACACTCATTTCCTTAAATTTAGGTAAAAATAAACAAAAATACAAACAAGAAATTGCTAATCATGTTAAAATATACAGTAAAGATTCATTAAAATTATTAAAAAATGAAAACTGTTTATACACAATGCTAAAAAGGCTGTCAACAATGGCAGTCTCGGATGTGTAGCATTTTGTTAAAAAGCTGTACACTTTTCTTTAAAAATATGGCCTATAATTAAAACAGGGTTTCAAAGCTATTGATTGTTTGCCTTGCCTAATATAGCCGTAAGTATGTACCAAATTACATTTCTTTAGCTTACATATGAGAGACAAAAATTTTAAAAATGCATTTTTCTCAAAATTCCTAAATTGGATATGTCTCATTTTGCCCCGCAACCCTTCATATGCAGGAAGCAGAGAGCTGGTAGATCAGCCTAGGGCCACAGTCTACATAAGGCCTAAGCAACAGTGTTTACATATATCTATCCTTGGGGCGCGTGTATTTGTATCGGGTTAACTTCTTTGTTTTTGTGTATAGAAGGTCCAAAATAGGGTGGTCTCAGGTTTTTGGTCCCTCCTGGTCTCCGCCAACCCAAGGCACTGGTGGCTGGTAGGACTCAAAGTTATGGCAAAAGGATTCTTGCAGATCTCAGTATGCCTCCAACACCCTCTTTGGTTAAAGGTTATATCTAGGACTTGTGGGTACAAACAATGTATGGATTAGCTAAGCCAATCTTTTTTGGGGCAAGCTTTTGTCTAGGCTAACCATGTGCAAACTCGTAGTGAGTGATTGTGCATGTGTGTTGTGTGTCTTATTTTATCTTATCGTACTGTACCCATCTTTAAAGCAAAGTGTTTGAGGATTGGCTTAATTCTTTCTTTACGTCCTTTTAAAAAACAACTGCAATGCTGGTTTACACTTGCAGACAGATATGCTAGTTTCTCTTAAGCAGATTTAGGCACGTCACACTTTATATAAACCAGACTCTAATTACAAAAAGTAAGAAGAAAAACATGGGCCATAGAGAGAAAGTTGTTTGATTTGTATTTAAGTCAGAGCCATGGGTATCTGTCAGCTTACATTGAGATTTTTTTTGGAAGAGGCTAGGGAGATCCCAGATGGGGTTCTTTCTAGGCAATGAGGACAGGGGAACCCCCTTCTGGGGTCTATCTAGACAAGGCTAGGGAGACCCCAAATGAATACTCCACATGACAAGCAATGCTATTGTTCATCAAGACTTGCTACTTTTGATGAAATATTTTCTGTGCAAGCCAGATATAGCTAGAAACTTACAAAATCAAGCAATTAAAATGACTACATCCAGCACAATCAATCACTGTTTCTGAAGGAACATTTTGTCTCCAATAGTCTCTACACATTCTCGAACTTAAGCATCCACACCTGCTGGGTTTATCACACAAAAAGCACATTATTTGACTTGAAGAAGCCTGTTATTATTCATTATCAATATTTTTACGGCTTGTAGATCTACAGGATCTATCATTTTTTCCCCCTGAGAGCGTATATCAGAAGGGTCTTGTCGCAATATTATTCAGAAAATAGATGCTGTAAGTAGGCCCCAAGAGATAATATATGCTACATAGTGTAAGCTTATATTATCTCTTGGATAGGCCTAGACATCTAGATCAAGATCTAAAATGAAGATTTACATCTAGGCCTAAAGTTTATGACAAATTAAATTTCCACTTTGAAACAGTTTTATTTCCTCTATATCTAGCCAAATTGGGGATCTAAAACCCAGTGAATTTAAATTACAGTAGATTTATAGATTTAAATATAATGACTAGACTCTAGATCTAGATTCTATCTTACTGTTAGAGTGTTTATGGGCCAGGCAACAGCCACTAAGTATAAACTGTATCCTGATAGAAGAGTAAACGAAAAGAGTAGTTCAGTTTCCCTTATATAAGGCTTTGCACTCCTGATCTCCAAATTGCTACATCTTCAAGAAGCTAGGCCTAGGCTAATTCTAGATTTAGATCTACACCTGGTTCTGTTGAGGCTAAGGCTACAGTACAAGGCCGTTTTTGAAGTATTTGGCCTGTAAGATACTTTTTAAGCATTTATTATTTTGTTGTGTGATTTTATGTTATACATAGAGAAGAAACGAAAGCCTACTTATTAGAGAATAATAAGATAGCGGGAGGATGAGGAAAGGAATGTACGAAGGGAAGTAATTTTTTTTTTTTTAACCCAAAAATGTCATCACCAAAGGGTAATAAAAAAAAAGAAGAAGAATGTCATCTAAAATAGATCTTATAAAAAAAGGATTTTGATCATAAAATTTTACAAATAGTGAACATTTTTTATAGTTTGCAATGGCATGGCAGCAGGCAAACCAATTTTATTGCGAGGCCTCCCTTTTCTTTTCCTTTTGGAACTGGCTGATGATGCAGTGGATTTAACAGTCTAGTATATCTTAGCCAACCCCAAGTTCTAGGCCTTCTCATCATTCAAAGTTTGCAACAATTTGTTTGTAACTTAGATCTTAATAGAAAATAATCTATTGTTTGTGTTTTAATATAAAAAGGAAGAGGGTAGGGCAGCAAAATCTTCAAAATAATTATCCACTGACACAACCGGCTCCGCCATTTAATCTTGTTTGTAACTTAGATCTTAATAGACAATAATCTATTGTTTGTGTTTTAATATAAAAAGGAAGAGGGTAGGGCAGCAAAATCTTCAAAATAATCTCCGACTGACACAACCGGCTCCGCCATTTAATCTTTGTTGGCTAGATAGACCCCGCTAGACACTTTGTTCTTTTTTAATCATTGTTCTTTTTTAATCATGTGTGTACATAATCTTGAAGTATTTTAAGAAATGCTAGCATAACAGTTTTGGACACTGCTTTAGAAGTTTGGTACAGCATCCATAACAACAAAGGAAGTTGTCAAACTGAAAGGACTCAGAGCTGAGCTTGCCTTCATTACAAATTCAAACTGTAAGGCAAACCAGGCTCACCAAGAAATTATTGGTGTAACGATATTGGCATAGCAAAATATTGATCTGGTCACATTTTCCTTCATCAAAAAATACATTCAGTTTAGACTTGCATGCTAGAATACTTGAGTTTTCCTGCCAAAGATTGACTGTGCTATATTTTATTTGTTCCCAAAGACAAACAGCCAGGGGTAGCTATATTATTTGTCTAACTGCTTTTAGTATAAGGACTTTGGTAGCACAGTGGCTAGCAAGTCCACACTGATATCTGCAGGGACCCTTCTGTTGCAGGTTCACTTCCCCCCCACCAGCTCCCTGGCCTGATGGAAGGCCTGAAAGCCTGAGATCACCTTGTTGTGGACTGGCTGTATATAAGAACCAAACCAGCCTTTAGTACACTTCATTTATCTCCACTTCTCTTTGAATTTCCATTATATTTAAATGTCTTGCCAATCTCACAAACTTAAATCCTCATGTAAGTATGACCACACTGCACAGACAGAAGCCGTATAGTCAGGGTTCTGTACAGGAGTAGGATCTTTATCTACTTTTCAGATTTTCAATTTGTTTGGGTTTGGCTTATATCTTATGTAGCAACTCAACTTATTCTGTGAAACTGGACACAAAAATTACTCACCTTGATTCGTCTTGTTTTGATGTTTCACTTCCAGTCACATAAATGCACTGAAAAGTCAAGATAACCCTGGAGCTACCAGCTGACCAGGAGAAGAAATTCCAAGTCAGTGACCAGATAGGACAATCTTCAAACTTCATAAGCCTGAGGGTGCAAGCATTGCAAAATGAGGCTACCACTAACTAGCCATATCTTCCACCATTATTGCCCATGTTCTATCAGTTTGGATTTTTTTTGCTTTCTTCCAGCCAAACTGGCAAAGTTGTGTGCGCTTATATTCAAACTTTACTACCTGTTAAGTTTGATGTTTTGTCCTGTTTATACTCTGAGTCTTAAATGATTATCACCAATACTGCTGTACAGGATTCACCTCAGACTGTTTTTTTCTGTAGATAAAAAGGATATTCTGCAAAAAATCATATTATTTACTAACTTGTTTGATTTCAATTGGCAAAAAAATGTTATATTTAACCTCTGTGTGATTACAAAGGGATGATTGCTTAATTTTTATGAGATTATGAAATATAATGACTCACACACTTTCAAAACCAGAAATATTGATTGTTGAAATCAATTTGTAAAAACTTTAATCTTGTCTATTTAGTGTTGGTTATGATATAGACATTTGGTTCTCTCTAGGTTTCATTAAAAGCTTAGTTGTTAGAAGGGAAAAAAAATGGTCTGTGCTTAAGAGAAAAGTTAAATTTAGAGATAGAAAGTGAATACCTGAAATAGGAACTAAGAATGGATTATTTTTTTTTAGCTTTTTAGTTAGAGCGTTTTCTTTCGTAATTTTGAAGTAAAGTTTGCAGTTAAGGATTGATATTAACAGTATTACTGAATTTAAGAATTTAATTCATGTGTGCAAATATGTCTCTGAGTAGTCGTTCATATGTCGTTAGTACCATATTTGAGAATTTGAGAAAAAAAATGTTAGTTTAAAAAATGATTTTTCATGAAGTTGAAAGTCTTCAATCTTGATTCAAAAACAAAATGTTTCTACCTAGTTTGGACCATCCCAGAATTCACAGTAATAGAAAAAAGAACCTAAGAAAATTGAAAATTAGAAAAAACATTTATCTGGAACCAGGTCAAATCACTTGAGATGCAGCCCGCACCTGTGCAGGCAACCCAAAAATTCACGGAGAACGGTGGCAGCAACCCTTGGGGTTTTTATTTTTACCGCACTATTACATTTATAATAACCGCATAAACAATTCGCAACCTCGACAGTTTTGTTCTTGAACCATTTCTTTGTCAGTATTCCAAATCACATTTTTGTCATTGCAGAACTCTTTTTTTCTATAAAGTAATTTAGAACTCCCAGAATTAGTGAAACCTGTGACGTAGATGGAGATCTGAATCTAGGCCTAATGCAATTATGGCCTTGAATTGACTTTGTTTTTTTTTTTTTTTAGGCAGAGGGATCTGGAGAAGAATTTTCTGATAATGTTGTAGAGTTTTTGCCAGTAGAAAGTCACAATGATTCCAGTGATTACCTAGATCTAGATCCAGATATAGTGTAGATCTAAGAAATGCTCAGAGTACTAGATCTAGTAGTAGAAGCACTAAATCAAGACCCAAACGAAAAAACGAACACAAGAGATGATTTTCAGTCTAGATATCTAGATCTAGATATTTATCCATAAAAGTCAAAAGCATCTTTCCTTATTTTTTGTGTTCTTACCTGTTTGCTGCATCTTTCATGGGCTTCTAAAAATTTTCAAAAAATTAAATTTTTACCTTTTTTGTGAAAGGACATTAAAAAATCAATTTATTAAGATAGCTGAATAAAAAGTGTTGCAACTAAAAGATCTAACGATTAATTTTATGATCCAAATTTTTAGAATGATTGCTTTATTACTTTTTTAAAACATTTTTTTAAAAAAGACCAAAAAACCTCAGTCAGGAGGGAATAACAAGAAAAAAAGATGTAAGTCGCAAGGGCGTTATATCAGCTTGAAGACACACTGTGAACTTTTAAAAAATTAAAATAGCCTGAATTTCTTTCAGCTAGATTTGCAATAGTTAAAAAACTAGATGGAGCTGTGTTGATTATGAGCAAAATTATGGGAGTTTCAACTTTCTAAAAACAATTTAAAGATGGAATAAACAAAATAAAATATACTTTTTCAAAAATATATATATATATTATACTGGACTCATTAGTAGTAGTCTTAGGACATCTAGTTTTTCCAATTGCTATCTATAGATGGGAGGGATGGGACAAGATAGGATTGTTTGAACTAATGGACCAATTTTGACAGTGTTTGTGTGTGAGAATTGTTACAAAGTTATATTGATTATTATGGCCAATAGTTTTAGATTGCCAACTTATAAGTGGGTAAATGTGTAATCTGGATTTTATTCACTCATCATCAAAATGCCAGTACAGTATTCGCGCCTGTGACAAGTGTCTACTGAAATTGAAACTTCTGGCTTTTATGTGATGACAATTGTGTCTGTACATAAAAGTTGAACCCTGATCTTCATGTTGTTTGCTTGTTGCTGCTTGTTGACCAATATGAAAAGTTCCAAAATGTACATACGCAAAAAAATTTGTTTGAGAATGCTAAAGAAAAGTAAAATTGTGGCCAAATACTGGGGGGGGGGGTTGCCCTTCAAAACATAAAACATGTACTTATGTTATCAGTTGGTTTTGCCGTCCAAAATGTGTCAAAGCTAAAAGAGTAATTCAAATTTGTGAAACTTAATTTTCTTTGCTGCATTTTTTAAAAACTTAATCCCTACTCTTGATAGTGCCAAGCATAATTTTTACTAAAATGAGGTACAGTTTTTACTGACGAGTTTGTTGAAAATTATCATTCTTGTTTGCAAACATACTATTTACAAGAATATTGAGTCTTTTCATCAGTATTGAGGCATATATCAAAAATATATGTAATTTGTAGCATCTTTTAGTTTTTATTCCTAATTTTCAGCTTATGGATTATGGTATAATATAATGTATTAAATATGCACAAGATCTGTGTATAAAAATAAATTTGTCTGATGTCCAATTCAAAAATGTGGAAGATAAAAACTCAGTTGGGAACAATGTGATTTTATTGTATTGGCAGTGGGAAATGAAGAGTGATTTATTATGAAGAAAATCTGAAGAGATCATTGCCACAGGCAGCTACCTGGATAAAGCATGACACATCCAGATGGAATTAGGTAGACATTTACATTTTCTGTGACCAAGCGCAGTTTCATAAAATTAAGATCCACTATTTAAAAAAAAAAATGGCAGCTGTATCAGTTTAAACTTTGGTTTGTTTTTACTAAAATCTGCACAAGCTATGCCACAAATGTTTGCTTCATGAAAAAGAAAAAAAAATGTTATGATAAATATCATTTATATATCAAAAGCCCCAAATGAATTTATTTTGACTGAAGCCTGATTTTATAATCTGGCTGCTCTATAATACACATTGGGCCTTTTAGAGTGCCTGAGTGGATAGATGAGTGGCCAAAGACGATTACTGTTTCAGCATTAGCTTTTTTCACACACTCAAAAAAAAATATCGAATAAAGAAGACAACAATTTTACTTTTACAGATAGTAGGAGTTGAGTGCTCAATTCAGCCAGAAAATTGTGTCTAAAGCTCTCAGCTTTCGTAAATTAATAGTTCCTTTAGGATAGAATAAAAACAGTTTTCCTTGTTTCTAATGTTTATTGCAATGTCATTTCCCACACTGGGTGTGGCAAAGACAAGGTACTGTGGAAAACAGGCACCACACTCTTTTTTTGGCTGTCGACATATGGACACCATGTTTAAAAAGATAGAAATTCAATGGAATGATAGTGAGGTAGTTATCAAAAAGGGATCATTGTAAGTAGCGTTTAACAAAAAAAATAGCAAAGAGAAAGCAGTATTTTTCAATTCAGGGATAGCTAAGGAGTAGTGGAATATAATTGAGATTATATAATAAAATTTGCATGAATGTGATAAAAATGCTTGTTATGTAAGGTACTGCATCATTCCTGTCAATAAATCCAACATTGGTATTTTTACACCAATTGCAGTCTTTTTCTCAATATTGTATATATGAGGTTAATATACCTCTTCTTTACAAGGTGAACTGTACATAATGAAATAGCTTTCTATGTTTTTAATCAATTTTATGTTTATAAAATAAGCATTCCTTCTAATAGTTAAAATATGAAATATCAGGTAAAGTGGCAGAGTTTTTATATCAATTATTGTTAAATATTACATTTTTTATTTTTCTAAAGCTGATAAGTAATTTCAATTGTTCTTGTTAGTACATTAATTTTTAAGCATTTTGGCATTTTTCAATCTCTACAAATGAATGAAATTGACTATCACTTGTGGAAGTTTTTCAGTCGTATTCAAGAAAAATCTGGAGGAATACTTGAAAGCTTTAGTAGTGTAGTTGTACATAAATGTTTTGGAGATCTATGATCTGTGTTAGTGAGACAAGAGCTTTGAAAGGCTACAGGTAAAAAGCATCAAAATGTCTTGGCTGAGAAGAGGCTATTAATATCGGTATTATTTATATATTTATTTCTTGAATTTGTATACACTCTCTAGAAATGTATCATTTGTCTATTCTATAAGTTGCATATGCTGCTGTGTTGTTGTATGTTGTATCTTATTTCCTTCTAGCTGCAAAACGTAATGCCTGCAAGGAATAATAATGTTTTTCACTTTTAGTGTTACAGTATGTATATACACATACATATGTACATGTATAAAGGTGTATATATTTCTATAGGTATATTCATACATAATTATGTAAATTTTCATTTAATGATGTCCATATATATGCATCATTTTTAACTCAAGTTACTTATGTTATTATCGTTAAAACTGCATTTGTGTATTGTATATTGATATTTTTGCTCCAAATTTATATTTTTATTTCATAGAAATGCTCTTTCACTTTGCGGAATTAATTTTCATCGATAGTCTTGTTTGACTTTGTTTCTTTGTTTTAAGACGTTTGATGTTTGTGATAATGTCGTTTTTACCAGATAACAACAACAATAATTATAATAACAATGAATAATTTTCATCATTAAAGTTATTATCATATATTTTATTATAATAAATAAGCAAGATTATCGGAGACTCAAGAAAATAAAGATATAACCCCCCCCCACCCCCGTCGGATTTTTTTGTAGGCCCAGAAATGCAATGGTCCCAAAATCCCAATTTGGCATAGGTAGACCTGAACTGTGTGATTATCTTCGCCCACTCACAAAAAATAATAATAAAAAAAGGTTGTTCAGTCTTACTTGTGCTTTTACGCCTGCATGTGTCAAAGAAAATATTGTGAACTACCTGTGTTATGTATGTTGTTGTACAATCTTCACTCTACATCAAATTTTGGATTTTTAATTATAATTCATTACTTGTAGCTCTCTTTCAAGGTTGCTGGTTTTTCAATAGAAAAAAATGAATACCCTGAACGTTGTCAATACTATAGCATAAGATGAAGAGGAAATGTAATAAAATTTTTTATAAGACCAGTCATCGAGATTAAAAAGTATATTTCCACCTTATAAAATTTTGAAAACATTTTACAAATTCGTCTTTGAAACCAAAAGTCTCAGTAGTGCATCTCTCTTCTCGAAACAAATCATTTATACTGGATTGTTAATTTTATACATACGATACCAAAACAGTTAGGACGTCAGTGCAATAGTAAATTAAAATCATTATGAAAAATAACGTGCTTTTTGTCTAGTTTAGTCTTTCGTCTTGGAGAAAATCGCTTTATGAAAACCTGAAACAAAATCTCTCATTGTTCACTTAATGATTAATAAGGCAATGCAAACTCCATGTCTGTTTTGAACAAATAAATGTGTGTAAAACAATACAATGAAAATTACTACGTCTGTTAGCCACATTCAAACAGCACCGATATTGTCAATCATATTATTACATTCGTGGATCAGGAGTTATTAATTTTTTTTACGTTTAAAGTCGGTTCAGTAAAATTATTATCCAGTGCTGGTCGCTAACTTTTTTTTTGAAAATTGTGATTGAGATGGGTTAGCGAATTAACCTTTTTTCCTTATATGTCTCGAACAATCTATTTCAAATCACTTTTATTCTGTTCCTGAGTGTGTCCTGTTTAATCTTTGATTGTTCCAGTACATATATTTTCCTTGAAAAAAAAAAAAAGAGTAAATCAAAGGAATAGAGTGCTTATCAAAATAAATGTTTAAAATAATTTTGATAATTTGGTTCGTGCAAACAAGGATGTATTTTTAAGGGCCTAAATTGACTTCAGGTTTTAGAAAATCCACTCATTGTTTTTAAATGAAAAAGCTGAAATGTAAAGAGTAATCGATACAAAAAATATCCCTTAATAAGACCCTTTTTCTTCGCCTGGATTTAAGTCACGAAAGTTGCATGAAGAATTTCAAAAAGCCTCATGCTCTAACAGTTCTTAAGGATACTCTGAATTTTTCTTTGTTGTCTTTTTCTTTTATTTAAATTCCGTCTGTCATTTTGTTCATCTTAAAACAAAACTGTTCCATTAATTTTTTTTTAAAAATTGTAACAAAGCAGATTCAGGTTTTGAAGGGTGTTTGGTCAGTCTGTGTCTCTCTCAATCTATCTCATACTTTACCTCTTTCCAGCCTTCTCTCTTTTAGGTTTGTACTAACATTTCTATAGTTGGTGAAAAAAGAAAGTTTAAATCATTATGATTATAAGCGATTCAAGTTTTTGTCAAAGTTATTTTTTTTATACATGTATTGTGTTTTTTTCTTCGGGCAGTCTTAAAAGTTAAACTGTTATACCTGAAGGAAATGCATAGGAGAAGAACACAGACATAGAATATAAAATATGAATCTGACCTAATGATTAAACAGTCATTGTAGTATATTTTTCGGAATACTGTAATTTTGCAGTTCAATTGAACATTTACAAAACCTTAAGAAATCTAGCCTGTAAGAGTAGCGTAGATTCTGATCAGACATATGTGACGCGTTCTGTCAAACCGGGGCATAAGGTACCCTGGCTTATTTTGAGATATTGCTGTGTAAAGTTAATGCACTATTTTTTTAGCTAAAATTTTTTATTGTATATTCCGATCCTAAAGACATTAGTCTTGAGGTTTATTATGCAAAAACAATGT
>BLXT01006948.1:1439192-1450338 GCA_019648995.1 Plakobranchus ocellatus | reverse complement strand
GGGGAGGCATGGAACTTACATTGACTTTTGTCTAGACCAAGACAGACAAAAGTATAACATTTACTGTAGGCACATCCCAATAAAACCAGCTGTGGCCCCACCTTGTGACTGTGAATGTGGTTATAAAGCATTGGAGGATCTAACAGTAACACTTGTCATCACAAAAAGGGAAACAATTTTTTTTTTGCTCTTTATTGTTGTATAATTTTGAAAATAAAAAATTTGTTAACCATTTTTATTAGTTTTTTCTTATTAAAACTTTATCCACCTATTAAAAAAAGCTTCATTAAATAAAATACTAAATCAAATCAGTGTATATAATTCCGTCTTATATGCTGTGCTGTATATGGGGCGTCAGTGAGAGTTTAATTAGTTTTGAGCAAATTTGCATATATACCCAGCAGCTCCACCATGTGCTGTATACGGGGCGTCAGTGAGAGGTTAATTAGTTTTAAACAAATTTGCATATATACCCCGCAGCTCCACCATGTGCTGTATACGGGGCGTCAGTGAGAGGTTAATTAGTTTTAAACAAATTTGCATATACCCCGCAGCTCCACCATGTGCTGTATACGGGGCATCAGTGAGAGGTTAATTAGTTTTAAACAAATTTGCGTAACGAACACTGAAGACAAAAGTACAAAGCCAATTTTTCCTATAATAATTTTTATTTTTCTTTGGATGTTAAAGAGCTCTTAACTTTTCTAGTATCTATCTTAACTTAGCCAAAACAAAACTACTGCTAACTCCTTTCTCACACATTCAACCCTTATATCTTCTTAATAATAGTATTTGCCAATCCCCTCCCGACTTGAAAGGGCGGGGTTAAACCATAAGGCCTGTCAGTGACATCTTGGCCTTGCCCCACAGACAGGTACCGTGAAGCATTCAATTATGAAAGGGCGCACAGTGTGCAATAGTTGACATACCATTATTATCACAATGCAACCTTTGATTTATCTGGAAAACATTGAAATCTAGTTTGATATTATGGGTAGGAAAAGTTTGAATGAAAAAAAGAAAAGGAAGCAATTCTGAAGAATGACAAGAATTAGAAAAAAAGTATTGCTCTGTCTAATGTCACATAAATAAGGTCTAAAACATAAAAATTACAACACTCTACTACACCCTTTGTTGGGCAATTGCAGGACAACGCTGCAGGCTTTAATGTTTGGGTTTGGAAAAATTATAAATATTTATAAGCACATTAGGTCTGTAATCATCACATTTTTTACCTGCCTCATATTTTTAGCTAATTTTGCCTAAAATATTACACATTTTTCAAAAAAAAAAAGAAATTTATATATATGTGCCGTCTATTTTGTAAACCAGAAAGAAAACATAAAGACTATACCTAACCTTTTGACAACATTGAGGATGACTTCAGCCCCAATACTTGCATATCTAGTTGTGAACGATCACTTTGGTCTGGCTCTTGGTGTCTTTCTTGCTGCTGGGTTCACTGACTTGGTAAGAGCTTTAATCTATTTGTCTCAGTATTTCTAAAGTGACAGCACTGGGATTATAAGTTATATCAAGCATCTTTTTTCATTGTTGTAAAAGCTGCACCTTGTATATATGTAAGAGATATATATGTCAACTCTTGCTGTAGAAGGACTGTACCAAATGGCTTTAAATGCTTTTCACTTATAGATCTAGCTGACAAGGAATTCTTTTATAAATTGAAGACCGAAGAATAAGAATCATTTCAAGTTTGAAGAAAGTTGAAAAAAAAGTTTATTTAATTTATATGATGAAAATTTTCAGAACAGCAAGGTAACTTTCCACAAATTCACTAACATGATCGGTCTGCCACTTAGTTATCTCACAAATGTTCTTTCAATCCATTTTACCCGCCAACTACATTTTCCAGACAAGTAGTTATGTAATACCCAGGCAAATTAGGTCATATTGCACAAATTATGTCAGAAACGACTAAGTTACCTTCTTATGTAATCAAGGCTAGCTAAAATTAAGGACCAATCAAATGCTCTCATTTATCCCCTCCTTAATAATCAAACATGTCTGGAAATTCCTAGTGGAATCCCAAGCTTATCTGGTCACTAAATTACAATCTCACAAGTTCCTGTAATCTTCTAGAAATCTCTAAATCTGAAAAGGTACACAAAAGCTAAAATAATATTAGCACTGTTAAACTAAAATAGGCCTAGCCGAGGCTGTTTTAGAATAACATTGTATATCACAAGAACACAAGTCTAGATTATAAAAAGATCAGCCATTTTAAGTCTATATCTTGACTTAGATTTATTGTTTGAAGTGATTCTTTGTTATAATTTTAATACTAAAAATGATATATGTTGTTTGAAGCGATTCTTAGTCATAAATTTTAATGCTAATCCCTCTGATGCAATCATTAAGTCCTGATGGTATTTTCCTTGTTTTCAGGGCCTTTGTCGTATCAGTCAATAGAGTATTGTATACACATTCATGCATTTATTATGACTAATGGAGTTATGTGTCTCTGTAGGATTTCGGAATTTGAAAGGCCTAGAAATACACTGAAAATTGGATTGGGTCCCTCTACGAGAAAAACCCAACAGATCTGCAACTCTTCCCCCCTCCAGCGAAATACCTCAAAAAGTGTGTGGCAGTCAATCTTCTCCAAATTTGGCTGTTATTATACACATTCTACTTTGTTAGACAAATACCCATGTGTACTTGATAGGCCCATTTATAAGGCCATCTCTGCTGCTTTGCTGGCAAAGCAAGCACTGAAAATAGCCAAAACGGATGGCACTTTTGGAGCAAAAATTCTTTTAATTGATTCATACAATACCTTCTAACAAACATTATGTTCTTAAGTAATCACAGTGGATTCAATAGATTTCACTGTTATGTACACTTTATGCAAGGGATCAGTGAATGATCTGTTCCAACATAGATTTATAGTCTTTCAGTAATGTGTGTGAACAAATACACAGAAGGATTGTATCTAATGTGAACAGACAAATACTTTATTGATAAATCCAGGCAGATCTTTCAAATAGCCTGGAAGTCCTTTGAATTCTTTTGTTGGCTTAATGAATAGGCTGGCCATTGACATATCACAGAGATAAAAAAGGCAGCTAGACTGCTATTCTTGACTTGTGCTATTTTCAGCTCATGATACATGAGGGGAGTGAAGTATAACTTTTAAAATAAATTCTTTTGTGAAGCAGCATAATTTTTTTTTTATTCTTTAGCAGCTGATTTATATATATATATATGTAAAATTGTCCATTGAAGATTTCTAATAGCATCGGTATCTAGAGTTAGCTTGATGAAAAATATTTGAAAATTAGATGTCACCGTGCCATTTTCGGCACACGGTATAGGGGAAACTGAAAGGTTAATTATGTAATTGAAAACAAATTAACTTTTAAAATCCAAATCTTTATGTCAGAGGGTTTTTTTTTAATTTTTTTATTTATTTTGCAACACTTCACATAAGACATAAGGCCAACTTGTATTGTTTGGCAGATCCCCATTACATTGCATTGGCCACAAGAATAGATTAATGAAGGGAATAGAAAAGAAGCAAATTCTGATCTTTTGAAGGAAAATTCACAAAGCATCTATAGCAAGAAGCACAGAAATAATTTGAACTTAATGATAATAATTTAGTATGTCTAGTTGCATTTTTATTTTAAAGTTTTTGTCATCTACCTTTTTTGGCATTGCAACTTTCTTATCAATCATCAGCTGGACGGTTATATCGCTCGAAATTTTAAAAATCAACGCACTGCTCTGGGCACTGCCCTTGATCCACTTGCCGACAAACTGCTGGTTTGTTTCCTCACTGTGTCATTGACGTCAGCCGAGTTGATACCAGGTAACAAAATAAATCTGTTTACTAGGGTCAGTGTTTTCAAGTTTTTAAAAAAAAATATTTATGTCAAGTCCTGAAAAAGTTCACTATTATTTGACTTCGTTGCTCGATGCTGTTATTGCTCCCATTGATGAAGAGGCTCAAAGGCAAAAAGTCTCAGTGCATACAATGTGTTGTTTAATAAGTGTAAATTGGCTGTTGTAGTTTTTAGTAACAACTGGATTATCTTCAAAATCCTTTTGAAACTGTATTCAAATTTTTTGGAGTGCAGTTCTTGTGTATTTTGCTCACTTCTGCTTCAGTAATTATAAATTCTCTAAATCACAAAGGGGAATGTGCAGATCAGGCAAGTTAAATAATAGATAGGAAGATAAACTCTGCAGAGCTTTAGACCCAGAAACTCAATTTCTTACTAGCAGTAAAAAATACAACTTAAACAACACAGAATATACGTAACAAAGTTTAGGCTTTATCAAGTAAAAAATAACGATCACAAAAATTGCGCACAATTCCCACTCGCCCACCCCCCCCTTTCAGTCCAACCATAAAGTTTTTTTGTAATTTCCATTTTTTACTTGATAAGCTTGATAAGCCTAAAGGGGAAACCTTGTTACGTATATTCTGTATTGTTTAATTTGTTCTTACAAGCGTAGACCCACACTGGAGGCAGCAGTTCATGTGTCCACCAATACATGTTTGAAAATACTCTCTTTCTTTTGTGTGAGAGCACACCAAGTCCGCTGCGACTTTCATCTTGTTGAAGCGTCAAAGCTAATCTTTGTGTTTGCAGCCTGGTCTTACGTCACTGGCTCTGCTGGATAAGAGACAGGGGGTGCCACACATAATTCTACTGACAGTTGCTGCGCAAATCACGAGGCATGTCTTGATAAGCAAATTATCAGGCTTACTTGTCGGTGGGTAGAGCACAATAACTGCGACATCAGTCCTTCAAGTTAGCCATGACAAATTGCGTCACTTCCAGTGTGGGTCGACCCTAAGTATGAGTTGATGACTGTATTCTATGTGTATTTCATTTCCTTCAACCAACATTGCATCTTCAGGATTCTTAAACTTATACATATTTTTCGGGGGGAGCAGTATTTATACTTTTTTTACTTTACTAACAGTAGCAACAAAAGGTTCTAATCATCAGCTCAAAACTAATTTAGAAATTATGTCGTGAGACTGGGACAACTGGGTTTGGTGTAAAAATTTTTAATTTAAAAAAAAAGATGGGTTGAAAAATCTTTTTTTTTCTCTTTTATTCTTTTAGGAAAGAAAAAAGGTTAGACACTTATCTTGGCAAAGAATAATGATGAACATTCATGGAGGGAAAATAATGAAATTTAAATGTTTGAAGCAGCTACCACAATATTAATGATTATACAGAAGGCCACTCATCATGGCTTTTCATTAATATATTTGTTATAAAAAATAAACATCAAAAGAAACAAAAATGCGTGTAAAGAGAAAATAAACAGAGAAATGATAAAACTAGCAAACAAAGACAAATGAAATACAAAACTTAATCGTTGCATGACTGAATATGAAAGTGATTTGAATATGATAAAAAACAGGGTTAACTGCAGATCTAGAATCTTACAATAAATAACACTGCATTGATTCAAGCTATCTTTGATCGTGCATAATGCCCACTTCTTTCTCCCCCTTCCCTTCAGCCCAGCCATAATGAGATGGCAGGAAACTAAAAAAAAAACCACACGCACTCAACTGTCCATCCTTATTTGTAACACCTTTAATATCCAATCACATCCTTGATCTCCAATGTTGATATTGGATCAGATTTCCTCCTATCAGTCACTTACGGAGAAATACGGAAATTTATTAAAGCGTTTCCCTTCGTCAGTCCTAGTCCACCACGTGGAACAAGGCATTGCATCTCCCATATTGCATGACTCAAAATGTTCAACAACAGGCACCCTCACCACCCCTCTCCACACAAAATTAGTTCATGTGAGGTTTTTTTTTTTTTTTGAACAATATTGCTTCTCTCCCGTGCAGTTCCAATGACAGCCTTGATTTTGAGCAGAGATGCAGGCTTAATCTTGGCAAGTTTTTACATTCGCTACATGACTCTGGCTCCACCTGTAAGTGTGTTGAAAAGGGTATAACATAGTTGCTATCTGTTTACTCTATTGTCTGGTTTGAATAATTGTAAGTGCTGTGCTGAATTTCATCAGCCGACATTATTGTGACACTGGTGACAAATATAATCTATGGAAATCACTTGATCAAATAAAGCATATTATGATTTACATATATTATATTTCTGCTCTCACATTCAAGCATTGGCTTTTACAGCTGAGTGAAAAGTTGAGAATTCTGAGATCTTATACTAATTCTTTCCAGTGGTATTTTAAATTAGAAAATCTTGTCGTAATGTTCACATCATTTCCTTATTGTCCTGGCCTTTGCAGTTTTAAAGTGTATCCCCCCTGACTTAAGATTCTGTAACATAAAGACATGGCTCTGGTGATACTTATTGTGAACTGACAATATTTGGGAAGATCTTATATCCCACTTCACCTGACAGCTATTTTTTTCACTTTTCTTTGTTCAATTTTAAGTGTCAGGAAAATGGCTTCACAATTCATGTCCTTGAGTTTAGGGGAAAAAGATAGGTGAAAATGTAAATTTCAATTCATTAGTTTTGCATTTTTAATCCTAATAAAGGGTTTGTATAGTAAAAAGTTATGAAAAAAAAGAAAAAGATTGAATGAAAATTAGAGAGAGATAAAAGTAAGTTCTTTGAATCTCTGTAACACTTCCTTCCTTCTCGGTGGCAGAAACTTTAATATAAGTTGTTTTTAGATATGAAAATTTGAGTATATAATTTTTAAACATATTTTTAGACATATTTCTTATTAGATTTTTAGTGATACTCTTTTTTTTTCTCCCTGACTGCAGAGAACTGTGTCCAGATACTTTGATGTGTCTCACGTAACAGCAAAGCTATATCCTTCCACCATCAGCAAGGTGATGTTCAACACTATACATACAATGCAATCGTTTTGATTCTAACCTAATTTGTCCTTGGAACAATCCTGATGAGGCAAGATTTGCTTTTTGAACATTTTAACCCATTGTCATGGCTGTGAGTTTTGAATTGATGAAACTCAGTACAGATATATGTTGATTCTGCATGGTATCAACTGCTTAAAAATATTCAAGGAAACATTGGAAAGACAAAGAGTAACTCAAAGATCTTTTCTCTCAAAAATGTTATGTATGCAGCATTCTTCATTAGGACTGGTCTGGTGACAAATGTTCTATTTCCCTAATACTTTGAAGTGCTTCTTTGTAGAATTTCAAGTTAGTTATTTTCTTTTTACTGATCTAGATGTAGAAAGTATCGTGATGATTGAAGCCAATTTTGTGTTGTTATGTCAAAGGCTTCATTGTACGCTGCTGCTGCATCTGGCACAGACGATACTGGGGATAACTAGATATAGACCACAATGATAAAAGCTGAGCACTAGAAACTTATGCAAAATCAAGATAATGATAAAAATGAGTCTCCTAAGTAAAGCATTACTGCTTCAAGATCGAAATTATAGTGGAGCACATTGAGGGTCTTTGTATTTGCATTAGGATCATGAGAATAGTATATCACACAAACAAATCCTTACTGCATCATCATGGGGCCATATTGCAAACTGAAGTTTTTTGGTCTCACAACCCTTAAGAAGTAAATCACCCAGACCAAAACTGATTTAACATAACCGTAACGAAAAACCTAGTGGTAAAAATCTGTATAAATCAGATGCATACTCTAGCATTCTATAGGGCACTTGTCATTCACTCTAATAAGCAATTCAATATATAGCTCTGTATCTCCAGTGGAAATGTGACATTATATGTTAGGGTATCTTTAAAAATGATTGAAACGGGAACTCCGGGCTAGGGGATGATAATGCCAGCAGGGCTTTAGAACATTTGGGGTAACAGATGAAGTAGCTCCAGCGATCTCAATAGAGTCCCCAAGGCGCCAAGGAGAGAAGCAGGGTGTAGTAAGCATCTAAAATAAGAGCAGAATCACAAGTGAGTGCAACAGTAGTTGAGGCAGGGTACAACAGGGGGGGAAGCAACAAATAGATGTGACAACTGCACCAATATGAAATTTAAGCTGAGATCCTTCACATGAGTCACTAAGTAAATAAGTGACTATTTTAATATTTTACTGTGTTTTTTCTCCTCATAATAATAAACATATCCTTGACAATTCTCTATCTAGATTCTATGACTCTTTAAAACATTATCAAAAATGAAGGCTTACTTGAATCCTCTTAATTCAGAATTTTGGTCCATTTTTATACAGTCTGAATTATGAGGTCTCCGCTATATGTTGTTTTTAAATCAGTCAGTAGAAATGGTGAATTTCAAAGAGTGCTTTAGAAATGATAGGGTATATAATCTTGACAAAATTCCTAGGGCAAAGCGTCTATTGCAACAAGTCTGTAGATTAAGCCTAATTATTTTCACAAAAAAATGATTTAATAAAGAAACACATGAATAGATTAGAAAGAGCAGATTTTTCCAGTATTAATGATACATAACACATTAGAGGCAAGTAAAACAAAAGTAGATAGTGACGGGTTGAAAGTATTGATTTTTTATGGCAAAAAATTTTGATGTCCAATCAGGCAGTTTGGAGTGGCTACTTATTTCCACCATTATGAAAAATTTTTAGCTTATATAACCTGCAGGTCCATGATCCCTGCCAAAAATCCTGACCCCAACCCAAACTCTTAAACAGATTCTCTCTCTCTCTCTCTCTCGCTCACACACACAGTCAATGATGTTAAATGAACAATCTGCAGGCATCTGGCAATTATAACACATCTGAGGAATGAACAGCTTTTGCTGCTTCACAAACAGTTGATTGCAAGACATATCTTTAAATCTTTGTCACCAACTACTCAAGGGAAGAAGAATAAGGGTAAAATATCAATATAGATCAATATTCATAAATTGATAAGGCTGCTGATGAAAACTGAAAATCAAGAAGCAATGTCAATATAAGTGACATGCACTAAAGCATTTCCCACTTTTACTGCATTTATCAAATTCTGTCTTGAGACCTGCTTGTCAAAAATTGCATTTTGAACATTTTTTTTTCAATCACTGAAACCGCCTAAAACTCTATTCTGTGAGCATAATGGTATAGTCAGAAATGTGTGCAACAACTGTAACTTTGCTGTTTATAACCCAAGAATTAAAAAAAAAAAGAAACTAAAAAAAAAAAATTTTAAATACAAAAATAGTAATTATGAAATGTAACAGTCCCACAGAATGGGTCAAGTTGAGGTTTTGCAAGATTGGCTTTAAATGAAAATCATTAATAGAGTGAAAACTACTCACTTCTCTATGTGGAAAACTTTCTCTACGTAAAGCATTAGGAATATTTTTACTTCCTTACTTTAATATTTTAAATTGATCACAGTTATGCAGACCTGCAACTCAACTCATTTTGTAAGACTATACAAACAAATTTTTTACTTCAAAATTTTAAAACATTCTCCAATTGAACCATTAGGAATGGTCTAGATCTATACATATAATGAAATAAAAAGAGAGGATGAGACACAGATATCTTTTTTCCTTCCTTTTTAAATTCAAACATTAAATTTTAAAAATATATTTGATTGCAGGTAAATACTGCACTCCAACTCCTGTATGTGGCATGTACCCTGGCATCCCCTGTGTTTGACTGTGTTGGTCACCCTGTGCTCCAGGGCTTGATGTAAGTACATATCTATGGAATAAACTACTTGGTTTTTTTTTAAGTTGATGAATACATCTGTGACACATTGAATAAATCATCATCATACTTTCTTGTATTCAATTGTAAAAGATTTCATTGTCTCTCTCTGTCCATGCAATATTGTAAAGTTTTGGAATAACAAAGGGCATGCAAATTCAGGTCTTGAATGAGACTCAGAGATTGCATTTTACAATTAACACACAGAATACAAAATTGTCATAGACCAGCAATTTTTTTTAGATAATTCTATTTTAAAACAGTATACAAGCAATGTTATAATTTAAGATAAAGATATATATATCTTTCACTGATTCGTGGGGTAATTTTCCACTCATCTAAGAGAATGTCTTTTTACAAGTTAAAGCTATCCTGAGGTGAAAAGGTAAGATTACTTTTGACATTATCTTTTCACAGGTATATCACTGCCACGACAACATTTTTATCTGGAGCAGACTACGTACTTACATGGAGAAGGCGGTTAAAAATTGTCAAAAACAACTGACATATTGTTTTTAGTTGTCAAGAAATAAATTTGTAAAAAACTTGTTTTTTTACTTAGAAGAATTTTTTTTCGTAAGGGCATGTGCTGCCAAATAAGGTGAAAATTCGTATTTCTTTATTTTCATGTTTTGGCTTTATTGGTGTATGTCTTTGGGTTAAATTAGACACACGGCTGTTTCTTCTCTCTTCCAGTGGGGACATTTAGTTTGTGTGCAGGCTTGCTGGTTGACTCTTCTCAGGTTACATTTTTCATGCCTGATACCCTTTCTAATTGCTGTTCAGTCATGTGCAGTCAAGCGTTCTCTCCTGTTAGCCACTTTAAAGGGGCTTAAATTTTCAGTTTAATCTACTTGTTTAATTGCAATTTTCAAAAGCATAAATATCTAAAAAGTTTTTATGACAAAGCATTTTGTGAGAGTGATTTTCATACTTCATCCCTGTCAAAGAATTTTTTTTATATCTTGAAGGAAAGTTGTTATTTTAATACATTTGCATAAGAAACTCCATTTTTTTCAACTGTTATAAAATTATTATTGTCTTCTTAAAGTTTTTATAACTTCCCACCCGAACAACCTAAAAATTGTCTGAAAACATCACTTTATTCAGCAGAAATAGACAAATTGGATGCAGTTTATATTGTGTGGTTGCCTTAGATAGTTTTCAAAAAAATTGCAAAGTTACGGGATACTATGTCAAAATTTAGACTTCTGCTCTCTCCTATATACCTAAAAAGTCTTCATTGCTTCTGTTTTGAATTCATATGTAAATTGTTTTGGCCGGCTGTATATGAACACTACATTCTATTATCCACCAATGAACTTACTAAAGTAAATCAAATAATCTATTATGATCGAAACAGTTTTGTTTTGTTTTTTAATTTTAGGCAAAAATCTCTAACCTTCTATTATAAAGTATTGAACATGTGATACTGCATTTTCTATCACTTAAAGCATTCTCAAAAAACATCTTACTCAGCGCTTCCCCTACATTTTCATTGAAAATGTTTCAGGTGAAGAGGAAAAATAGAACCT
>BLXT01006948.1:1417430-1428680 GCA_019648995.1 Plakobranchus ocellatus | reverse complement strand
TTGTATTTTCCTGTAGCGTTTTTTTGCAAAGACAAAACTATCATGACAACACAGTAAATCCTCTTACAGGATCCTCCATCTTTTCAATGGTAAAGGATTTCGAGCTTCACATTCCTTAAAGCTGAAGAAAATAATGTTTTCTCAGATTTGCTTTAGTATGGCTGTGAGAGACTGAATGACTATCTCTTTTCATGGTGCGGTTTCCCACATACACTCTCCAAAAATCAATGGGCCAATGTTGGAAACAAAGGAGACTTCTATTGCTAAGATTCTAAAAAAAAAGGGGACAATACTGACAATGCAACATGGTTCATTCACACAAACAGTTTTAAACCTATCAATAAGTGTGGGATAATTTTGTTACCCCAAGGCTTGTTTTAATTTTTAAAAATTACTTATGGGAATTTTTCTTTCAGCTTTTCAGTATTCCTAAAAAATTCAATTTGACATGATATGACATAATAATGATTGACAGAAAATCAATATTTAACTGACCTGAAACCTCCATTATTTTTTACTATGTAAAGTATGGGGTGATTTTGCCCTCCCCCCCAGATAGGTATAAAGTGATTTTTTTACTAGACAATAGTTGAGAATTTCTGGCCACTTCAGATACATTTCTTTGGCTATATTGCAACATCAACTAATGATTAATCTATGGAGTGTATGTTACTTGACCTCACCTTTTCTGATGTCTATGTTTGTTTCTGTACCACAAGGATGCTGCTGTGACAATAATGATAAGCAAAGTGAATGAAGTGAGTCCCAGTGCCAACCAAAATTCCATAGATGTATCTCCTCCTAAAACAAACAAAATATAGCAAGTTTGAAATTCTAGCCCCAAAAACACTAAATAGCAAGCTAAAAATCAAATAGATGAAGCGGAAAAAAAAAAAAATCAAAATTTTATATTTCATGGTCAATATATTTTGACAGCTCAGGGCAAGAATCCAACAAATAATATCTTTCACAATTCACTTTTCTCAATTTTCTTGATTAGCTTCCCTTGGCACATGTTTCTCTACCTAGGTAGTAAAGCTGTATCTTAACCCTATCCGTATGTGTGGGATAATTTTGTTACCCCAGGGCTTGTTTTCAATTTTTCAAAAATACTTAAAATGGGAATTTTTCTCTCAGCTTTTCAGCATTCCTCAAAACTTCAATTTGACATATGATTACTTTATAATGATTCACAGAAAATCAATGTTGAACTGACCTGAGGTCATTTCTGAAACCCTCTATTATTTTTTACTATGTAAAGTATGGGGTGATTTTGTTACCCCCGATGTATGGATAGATATAAAGCGATTTTTTTACTATATACGGTATACAGTTACCCCACACGTACGGATAAGACTATATTGATATTAAAATGTGGAGGCATTCTGTTACCCCTGTCGTACGGATATGACAATAAAACATCTCGTACAGATAGGATTAATTGATTTTCATTGCTATTATTCTGACAGCACTTTTTGCTGAATCAATCTGGACAAAAATCCACATGTGTACAGTGGCAGGTTTTAATTAGATTTTAGCAGAAGTCTGATTCTTGCAAAGAACCGTTGTACAATTGGCTAGTGTTGAGCGAATTTTTGGCATTGCCAAGTGGGATTCTGGCCCTGAGAATTATTTTGAAACAATCTTTGCCAATGCCACCCTCCCTGTTTACCTGCTTGAGTGTAAATAATAAATAGATTAAATTTTTTTAAAAAGCTTGAAGAGAATGAAGGACAAGTATCAGAGAATATTCATGTAACAGAATAACCTATCCTTTTTAGGCGAGAAAAAGATATGTGTGGCTATTGCGTGACATATGCAAATAACCCAAACTCTGTAGAGGAAAGAAAAGCAGAAAAAAGCAGAGCATATAAAACACAAACAGACTGCAAAAAGCAAAAGAACAAAAGTATTAAAGTGTTGACTTGCTTCACTAAAAGTAGAACATTATTTGCAGATATTTATCCTGCAACCAGATCGTTGATGCCATGCTAACAGCTTTGAATAGATAACTTGATGTATATCAGCTGTATATTGTTTCCCAAGAAAAGGGTCAAACAGAAACATGAGAAGATTCTGTCCTTAGTGTTACTGAGAGAGTAACCAGGACAACAAAACTTTTCACACCAGCTGTAAGATCAGCTAGAGAGCCCATGACTCCTTCTACTGTGAAAGAGACGTGTTGCAAGGAGTTTTTTATTTCATAGCCCGAGTGTTGCTGATAGCAGCGAAGCAGTGAAATAGAGCAGTCATATGGTTCATTGTTTTTGGATAGGATACGACGAGTCTGTACAAGTCTTACAGTTGGAGAGGATGCATTAAAATAAACTTGAAATGAAGGTGATGAAAAAGTGGCAAAAAACTGGCATTCATTGAGCAGCGAGGAAGAGCACAGATCTGTCGACTTTATCAAATCCATCTACTTGAACTCTCCCTGTGGCGAAGCCAAAAAAAAAGTGACCTCTTAAGCTTGCGCCACTTGGGACTTATCCCTCCCGCATATCTTTACTCTTTCAAGACAGATTTTTTTGCGACTTTTGAGGATTTTTGTCTTCACAAAATATTGAAACCAAAATCCACTCAACAAAAAAAAAATGCCAATTTTCTGGACTATAATATTAATGTTAGCAATGCAAGTTTGCAAAAGCCTTGTTTGACTAGTACTAAGTAGTATGGAGATATGGACTTAGAAACTTAATACAAAAATATTAAACAATTTAAAGTTTTTCTTTTTGTCTGGTTTTGGTCCTGAGTCAAAGATTTGTACTACATACTTCAGCTTGTATCTCAGAAGTAATCTTTTTTTTTGTAAAGCTAAATACAGATAATGACAAAAAAGTAAAAGGATAAATTATACATAAATTCCAAAATGATGATCAACTAGAATTATTCAATAATCTATCAAGTACTCTGCCATAGCCAAAAGAGGAGCAGTATTGTCTTTAGACTTAACACTACTGATACTGCACTTTATTCACCTATGGCAGAGCTGAATAAAACTTTAAAACTTACCATCAGAGATGCTGAGAAGAGAGAGAGAAAAAAGAGGAAAATATGAAAACATTGAACTGAAATACACATATCATATAGCAGGCTAAACATTCAGCTACAACATATCTATCACTAGCATCAAAAATAAAATTAGCCAAAGGTAAGGTAAAATCTTTGAATGACTAAAAGTAATTCATGATATATAGTAACATTGATAAAGGTTTCTGTTCAAGGTATTTTCAAGCCATTCTTTTATTTTCACTTGCAGTATTTTTATTAGAAAGTACAAGACACCATAAATATAGACATGCCTAAAACATGAGAAAACTTTCCACCACACCAGCCTCTCTCTCTCTCTAATTGTGGAGAAGTAACTATTGTTGGCTCTTCATATATCATCCTTGCCTCTAATAATGCCGAGTGCATCTTGAGATAATTATGTTCACAAACTTTTTTATTTGACACGATCAACAAGCCTTACTTGCTGCAGTAAGCAGAGCCAGCTGCTGAAATCAGGCAAGTCTCATTAGCCTCACAAGCATCTACTTCTGCCAGAAGTGAGCATTTGTCTGTGTTGCTGGTTACTGTGGATGAACAAGCAGGGCTATAATTACTATTATCATCATAAATGGTCACATCAACATCAGCTATACAATAGTCACCATCTAAATGCATGCCTATAAGAGCATGCTCAGTTTAAACACATGCTTTGAAAGTCTGATGCATTTTTCACTACTGAAACATAAGTTATACCTTAAAACACCCTGTGCATTTGCCTGAACAGATATCTTTAGTTCATGCATACTGCTGAGTAAAAAATCAGTGCAGCCCTGACTTTGGGGCCTCATTCAGAGTTGCCCATGTAAATCATGCAGTAAACAAACAGACAGACTGTGCAATATGGTGATGACATCATCTCCACATCTTCAGCAGCCTAACAAACAGTTGGCTAACTAAACACCTGAGTCCCACACGATCTGAAATCCTGAATTCTGGCCTTCCTTCTGCCGCCCCTTTCCTTCTCTTCAATTTGAGGGAATTTGAGGGTGTGTGTTGAGGTGATTTGCTTGCAAAGGGAACAAAGGTAAAAGCTTTATGAACCCATACCATCATAGATTCCTTCTGCACTTCATTCAGTTACAGTCCCTGCAAGAAAATGCCAGTTCTAATCAAAACTGCACCAGGGGTTGTTTTCATCCCAACTGTCACTAGTTCTCAATGCACTAGCTGTGCACATGCGCACTTGCTCAAAGCACCTTGCTGTAGCACAGTAACAGCAAACGCTTGGTTGGTTGGTGTAATAAAGTTTCAAAGCATGGAAGCTTTCAATAAAAAATAAAAAATAAAACATAATTCTTATCTAATTAAGATTGGGTTTTCTTGTGTGAATGGCAAGCTCATGTGCAATGTTTTTGCAGTCTTGTTTTAGTCAAGAAAATTTCACAAATTTAGTGTGGACTATCGTGCTTGCAGAAAACAAGATTTAATTCAAGGAAATAAAAAACCTGCCACAGACATAGTAAAGAATCTAGATTTTTAAATTGATAAGGAAAGAGGTACCGATACATGTTCAGAGTTAAATTTTGACAGGCTAACAGCCTAGAGATAGATCTCTAGATCTGGCCTAGATCTAGATTAGATCTAAAGATTTTACTCTAGATCTCGATCTTGGACTTGAAGAAAGGATGTGTTTTTCGTGTTTGCTGTTTTTCTGTTTCCTTCCCACGTTAGATTTACAAGAAATCTCAAACTTCACTAAGTAGCTAGATTATAGATAAGAAATACACCCCTTAACCTGGTCATAAAACAAGCGATACATTTCACCTTTACTGTGGTGCCATAAGTAACAGAAAATACTTACCATTAATACTCCCTACTTGAGCTTCCACATTGGTGAAAGTTTCATTGATTGTAATCCCATCAGTTGTAAGGAAAATTAGTGCATCTATCATTTTATTTCCAGCATCAGCAGTGGTTTCAGTGTTAAATATGGTTGTAAAGTCGACAATCAAACTGCCTGGTCTGCAAGATAGTAGGAAGCAAAAAAAAAAAAAAACCCCAAGATTTACAAATTTTAGAATTTTAACCTTTCTGTGTCTTCACTTAGCTCACAGGAGACTGGGCCTTTACAGGTCTACATGCACAAGAGACTGGAGATTTTTGGCGTATTTAAAAAAATTGTGAAAGATACTTCTTAATGTGATATTGACACCATTTTTTTGCACATTATACCAATCTAAATAAGCACAAAAAGATGCAAAAAATGTAAAGGCATTATCTTTTATGGTTTTTTTAAAATGATTTTTGGAAAAAGCAGTGTTTCCCACAAGTTTTTGATGCTGTATCAGTTGTCCAATAAATCTAATAAGAAAGATTCTTATGCACTTTGTTGTTTTTGAGTGTTTGCTTTGCAAAAAATTTTGTCATCTACTCTATTAGATCTACAAGACTTTCTTACAGCAGGGATGCCACAGGAGACTGACAAAATCTCCTGAACTTTAACTGATAAAAAGCATTATCGCCCGCCACCGCCCTTTATGGGTGTTGGCGGGAGCGCCCGCTATCACCCGTTGATACTTGACTACAGCATACACTTTTAAACTACGGAATAAGACCCTTTATTTTCTTTACAGTGGCTGGGCCTTAATAGTTTCTGTTGCTTGAAGAGTTCTACTTTCGTTTTCCTTTTACTGTTCTAAAATTGAATGAATGGTTACCGAGTAACGTTTTTTTCAAATTGACCTTCAACTTGCTCTCACAACTGACAGAAAGATTGACTTATAAAGAAGATGAAGATGAGGGTAGCCCTGTAGATGATGTTGGAGTCGAAATTGATGATGAAAGTGATGTTAATTTTGATGTAGAGGAGGGAGAAGGTGATGGGCTACGTCTAGACTCTTCCGACGATGATGAATCTGAATGTAGATCTACATCTAGTCCTAGCCCCACTGCCGAGATAGTGTTGTCAATTTTTTTCAATATCCCATAATATCACTGATACTTAGAGTTATATATCATAAGAAAGTGCATCCAATCTTCTATTTTTTGATGTTTGAATTATGTTTATACCTTCCTTGGTTTAAAATTTATGACAAATTTTGTAAAACGTGTACTTTTGTAAATTAGGATTATGCCCCTTACACCCGCCATAGGCTATTGTTAGTTACGAGCTGGGCCAGCCCTCTATCAGTTAAGCGAGATCTCATAATCAACTGTAATAGGTCAGTCACCCAGCAATAGCACAAGAACAACTATATAATAATTTCTTCACGCCAAATACTGCCACAAGATGTTTCCTGACAATAGGGCCCAAAGAAGAGTCATTCCAGAAACTTGTTCTCTGTTGGCAGCCTCTTCTGCATACACTGGCCATCTGTTTTATAAGCACTTCTCAAGCCTTCTGGAACAAATTTCCATCTTTTCTGATTTCTCAAATCCCAAGTTACTTTGGTTAAGCCAGAACAGGTCTGTCCACCTTTACCACTGTGCAACAGAATAACTGCCATCAGTCATGTGCATAGAACGATTTTGATTTCTATACAAGTCATTACCTGAGTATTTGTTTTACATTAATTTATTCTGATATCAATATAAGTAAAAAAATGCAAATAATGCACTCCCAGAAACAAAGAAATTAATTTATGGGTGAAAGGTTGTTATATTTATCTACATTTTTTACTTTGTTCTTATAAGTTTGAGTTGGTGGGTGTTATCTTTTACTATATGTATTTCTTATCTTAAATATTTTTTTCTTTGCATGTTTTTAAATAATCACATTTTGTTGCTTTATGCAAGTATTCTCCTTTCACCTTTTCACGTTCATGTCCTTTTCCCAATTCTATTTCTCTCAGATTTATTGGTAATGTGACTTTTAGGCCTTTGCTACTGTTGATGGGCTCAAATTTACAACACAAAGATCCCTGCAGACCTCAGGGTAGGATCACAAGCCAATGTGCCACCAATGCCTCTCCATACAAAATATGTGTGTATGTGTGTGTGTGAGTAAATAAAACCAAAGCTATCTTTAAAAAAAGTTCTTTTTGTTAAAAGACATACTAAGGTAAAAACAAAGATAACATCAAAGAAGAATGGGACTGGGTAAATTGAAAATATTCTGCCAACTTCTTTAAAACCTACATATTTCCCACAGTGAGTGATATGTCCGCCAAAACAATTGAGTGAGAGTGCCTGTGGGTAAAACCCCAGCAAGATTGTTCACAAGAAAAACCTTCAAGAGTTAGTGAGCATCTGTAATCAAATTACATGCAAATTCAAGTTTCTATTTCCCAAAACATCAAGAGAAAACTTTTTTTTGCTTTTACAAATCATTTTGGTAGAAAACGATTAATATTTGTGTTTAAAAAGAAAGAAAAATTGTTGTCAGCTGAAAAAGCTCCATCAAGCGATTTTCATAGATCCAGAGAGTGATGAAAGTCTAAATGTGAAATAAAAATAGCAATGCATGCCATGTGAAAGAGTCTGAATAGTAAAGGAAAAAAACGACATACAGAACTTTAGTTTAATATAATCTATCTATTCCACACCCTAGATAAAATCATGTCTAGCTTGGTCAAGCTATTTGACTGTAAATATAGAATGTAGATGTAACCCTAAAATAGATCATTAATAAGTCATTTAAAGTTCATATTACTAAAAAATGTAATTATATACTGAATTTAGGCTAGATGAAGCAAAATCCTGAGATGAAATAGTGTGATGAAAAAGATGCCAAAATTAATATTTAAGATGTTTTAACACACACGGAATACCTACAACGATAATCTCATTTTAAACCAATACTTCACCTGATCTCATTCACGATGACCTTTGTTACTCCACTGATTTTCGAAAAATGAGCCAGCAGCTGAAGAAAGAACACAAAGGAAAAATAAAATGTTACAAATTACATTGTAATTTTTTGACGTGTCATGATCTTCCAAACTTGAAAATGTTTTTTTTTTTTTAATTTAAAACAATACAAGAAAAAAATAAAGTAAAATTTCTAAAACCAAAGACAGGAAATTGAAATTGAGAGTAAAAACATTTTGCCTTTTAGACCTCAACAGTTTTCTGACAGAGTCATAAGACAAAACAAAAACATAAATATAAGTAATGAATAGCATAAAAAAATATTGAAACTGCAAAAAGTAAAATAAATGGGATTTAAAATAAAAAACCCATTATATCAATAAAATGTTCTATTCTATTGTAGATACCAGTAATGTCCTTGGCAAGATGTATGCCAAAGTCAAAGAGTACATAATCCTCGGAAAAGATAAGATTTTGAAGGAAAAGCCAATTCAAGTTCTATAGAAATAAATGAATATTTCATCAAATCATCAATTTTATCTCAAAATACCTACTACATTTTCTTTGTTTTTCCCCTAAAGAATAAAACAGACAAATCCATCAATGCCCAAAAGTGAAAAAAGTATAAGAGGCTAATTTGATTTAGAGATTCAAATCGCAAATACTCGTAATCATACAAAGTAATTGATAGGTATTGTTTTGATATTTACACACAAAAAAATGATAGGCTTATGATCTGAAATTAAAACCAATAAAAGGTGATACAAAAACCTGCAGGACAACCGAGTGAAAAGACACCACAGCATTAGCAGAAGAACAAACTCAATTGATATGAACCAGAACACTGCAAGCACACTAAACCCAGCAAAAAGCACCACAGCATTAGCACTAAACTTGGTCAGGAGAAACCAGAACACTATCAACATCACTGAACTTGGTCAGAAGAAACCAGAACACTATCAACAACACTAAACTTGGTCAGAAGAAACCAGAACACTAAACTTGGTCAGAAGAAACCAGAAGACTAAATTTGGTCAGAAGAAACCAGAAGACTAAACTTTGTCAGAAGAAACCAGAAGACTAAACTTGGTCAGAAGAAACCAGAACACTAAACTTGGTCAGAAGAAACCAGAAGACTAAATTTGGTCAGAAGAAACCAGAAGACTAAACTTTGTCAGAAGAAACCAGAACACTAAGCTTGGTCAGAAGAAACCATAACACTATAAAAACACTAAACTTGGTCAGAAGAAACCAGAGTACTAAACTTAGCCAGAAGAAACCAGGACTCTATCAACAACACTGAACCTGGTCAGAAGAAAACAGAACTGTATCAGTAACACTGAACTTGGTCAGGAGAAACCAAAACACTATCAACAACACTGAACCTGGTCAGAAGAAAACAGAACTGTATCAGTAACACTGAACTTGGTCAGGAGAAACCAAAACACTATCAACAACACTGAATTTGGTCAGAAAAAACCAGAACACTATCAAAGACACTGAACTAGGTCAGAAGAAACCAGAACTGTATCATTAACACTGTACCTGGTCAGAAGAAACCAGAACACTATCAACAACACCGAATCTGGTCTGAAGAAACCACAACACTATCAACAACACTGAGTCCAGTCAATAGAAACCAGAACTCTATCAGTAACACTGAACCCAGAACACAGTCAACAACACTGAGCCCAGTCCGAAGAAATCAGAATACTCAATGTAAGTAAAGCACTTTTTAAAAAAAACATCCTTGGCTACTTACCTCAGACTGAACAAGCTCCAAAACATTTCTATAAACATTTCCTTGCTTATCTGCAAAGTTAACGCTTGATACATCAATATTTCTGAACGTCAAAGTACTGTTTGTTTTTAAGGCATCTGGGCAGAAAAAAACAACAACAAAGCAAAAGAACTAGGAATAACATTCACAATATAAGACAATCAATCAAATCATATATTTTACTTTGAAGCCTTTGCTTTTTTAGGTGATTTTTACAGGTATCCAGGGCCCATGCAATGATCTTTATAGAATCATTTTTCAAGTGGTTTATTTTGTTCTGTGTCCAAACTGTAATTGTTTGTTTACCCTTTCTCAAAGTAAAGCTGCCTGCTATAAGGTTAACTGTGCAACATGATCACATAGTCACATCTGCACAGAGTTGCTCACAGGGCTAAAAAAATAAGTATAATCAATCATAAAACTGATATAAATTATGATTTTATGTGTGGCTTAACCAATGTAATATAAAGCATATGTCTCAAGAACAGTCCAGATTTTGCATTTAGAAAATTTGTAATTCTTGACCTGGCTAAAAGCCACACTTTCAACAAACATCCTAAAGGTCAAAACTTGATAGAAATTATTATTCTAAGTTTGAGCTAAGGTAGCAAGATTTTCACTTTTTGAATAGAATCAGCAAAAATAACCGAAAAGTAAACTTCAAAATCTTTTATCCCAAAATAGTGATATATTATAAGCAAGATTTGACTCATCAGGATCAAGCCAAAGGCTATTCATATTGCTACGCTAACAAATGGGTCAATTTTGAAAAATAGCGTCTTCATCTGCAATCAGCGCCCTTTGAGAAACTGCAGGAAAAATAAACCAGAAGTTTAGGGGAACTTGACAAAACTTCTGCAGTGTGTGCAAAATTGTTTAGCATAATTGTCGACTTGATTTTCAAATAATAATCAAATGCCATGATTATTTCTTGTTTTTTTTTTTTTTTTCAATCTCACAATAGTAAGTAAATGCTTTGGTTAAATTGTCAATCCAGATTTTTAAATTTACAGAAAATGTGTAACAAATCTCCTATGTGCACGACACACTCACAGCTATGAAGGGACAAATGTGCTTTGTTTATTAATAAAGGGATGCTGCTGTTAATGAAAAACACTTCTATATATAGGAAACTTTTTTTTTTTTGCCATCAACTGGTTTGAAACATTGGTTAGACTTCCCTATGCATATATGCACAATCAGTCAAGTTGAAAAAGTGCTTTTTGTTCTGCCATAATGCGTTTGTGTACTGATTTTTCTTTCAAAACATTTTTATTAATAACATTAACTATTCAACAACACCTCATGATTTAGTATTGTTTCACACTGCATGATTTTCATTAAAAAAAAAGATGGAAGAAGCAGGAATGCTGTTGAATATAGCTACATTTTAAAAGTAATTAATTTTAGTGTATATCAGTGATGATGGTGAGGAAATATGAAAAAGGAGGAAAATTTATAGACTATAGGTCCAGGGTGAATTTCGTCCTAGTAGTAGGGGGTGAGGGGGACAACGTCCCCCTGAAGCTGAAGCATTTTTATCCTGACGCAGGCTAAAAAAACCCATTTCCCAGCACATTTTCAAAGATTTTTCACAAACATGGAATTAAATAATGCTTTACAATAAAGAGGATGGAAAGCAAAGTAAACATAAACACTACTTACAATGT
>BLXT01006948.1:1367284-1379447 GCA_019648995.1 Plakobranchus ocellatus | reverse complement strand
ACGACAAAATGTCAATCTTTTTAGTTGTTTTTATTTTGTTTCAATCAAACGTGTGTATCAAAAGTTATAGAGATCTAAAAAACCTGGTCTCAGTCGACGATCACCTTCACAGAGAGATTTTCTACCGCCGCGAAGCGGGCGCTTGAGGTACCTATTACAAGGAAGCCAAGTTTAATCTAACTTAGCCCTAATGCTAATCTAGATCTCTACAGGTAATCCAACAATAATGAAGATATATAACTAGATACAAATGAACAAAAACACCAAGTAGCCTAACCTAAAGGTGCAGATCTAAATTTAGTTTTGTAATTCTTGTTTATAAATTCACTTTGTCGGCCTTTAATGCGATATGGATTAAGCTTAAATTTCAATCTCAATAAATAGGCTAGATCTAGACTTTATTTAATGAAAGAATAGATTCAAAATCTAACCTGTTCCATATTGAGATATAAAACTTGATTTAAGGTGGATGAGGTAAAGGCTAGAAAGCTTTTCCTTCACAATAAATCAATCCATTTGAAAGAAGTTTTATAAAAAATTTATAATAATTCACTTCGAAACCAAGAGCTGAAACTGCCATAATAGTGAGATAGACTAAGAGTTATAATCGCGCTCCATGCTACAATCGCAGAAGGCATAGCAAACAATTTTTAGGGTACCTACAATGTTAACTTGTAACTGCACGCCGTAGATTTATATTAATTGTGCATCAATGATAAATTATTCTTCAAAGCCTATATACCAATGCTTTATTACTAGAAGCTAACCCTACAATTAATGTCAATGTTGAGTTTATTCACATTATAGGAAATGGAAACCATGTTTGCTATAATGAAAAAAATAAAGTTCAACTTGTACTTCACATTTTTCTGGCCACCTGCGGCAAATAAATTCTGACTGGCCGGCATGCCAGCCACAGCCAGTGAACATGCCCCCGTATCAACTCACCAATACATGTAAAACCATCAGCAGCAAGGGCCTGGCCTGGACTACATGAACATGTGAAATTCATACCATCTACTGTCTCACTGCAATTTCCTGTGCAAGGTGAACTGGCACACAGATCTGTGTCTGCAATAGCAGAGAGAAGTTATTAAAAAAAGTCCATCTAAAAGTCATCAATATTTTTAATGATTAAAGAACAAAAATGGGGCTATATGCATTGGAAACTCAGAAATTTGGCTACTAATTGAAAAAAAAAAAAATTAAAAAATCATTGATTTCAGGATCCTTTCTTCGAAAAACTCATGACTTTAAAAGATTAGAGGCATGTTTTGTATCATAAACAATTAATCTATTCTATACTAGAAGAGAACATGTGGTACTGTATAACAGATGATTAGTTTCACCCTCCCTCCTGCTCCAAACATTTATATTAAACTTCAAATTTTAGTCTTACCAATACATGAGAAACCATCATCAGCAAGGGCCTGGCCTGGACTACATGAGCATGTAAAGTTTTTACCATCTGCTGTTTCACTACAGTTTCCTTCACAAGGTGAGCTGGCACACTGATCTGAATCTGATATAACAGACAGAAGTTAGTATAAGAACTGAAAAAAAAAAAAAAAAACAAAGAAAAAAAAAAGACAGAAAGGATCAGTTCAGGATGCTGTGTAAAAAAACAAAAAACAAAAAGGTGTATAATGGTTTCCAATACAAAGCAAAATACCAAACTTGGTGTGGACCCAAGGATATCTTAGACGGAGGCTGGGTTAAGTCTATTGTTGTGGCTTGGTCATGCCCTGGAAATGTAGGTATTGAGGACCAGTGGACATTTGGAGGGGGGGTTATTTACAGTCTCTGCATCAATTGTGACTTTGCTTTTATCTTGTTTGTACAGTAAAGGGCAAGAAACTCTTCAATATAAAAGAAATACTCTTATATGTTTAGAATAATTAAAGGAGGACAGAGTAAACACAATGAGTCTGGAACAGGATGCTTTTAAATCAGAATATGTCTATCATTGTGCAATAGTGAGGCCACCGAATATAGTTCCACCCGTTTTACACAATTAATAGCTTTCACTCCTGTGGTACTAATTCAGCAATAATGTTGCCTTCCTCACAGTAAAAAATGATGGCCCCTGTGTGTTTGCCTAGCCTGAGAGCGACTGTCATAGTAGAGAACAATTCAGTGGCTGGTGCAATTAAGTATTAACTGGTCTCCCCCTTCTCCCTATTGCAGGCAAAGGCCTAGCCCCTAGGCAGTGAAAAATAAAAGCAAACAATGAAATAAACAACACAAACAAAAAAAAAGGCTAAAAATTCTATTACCAACTATCCAAGCATGTGGTTGATTCAGTCAAAGAAAATAATTTAGCCTTTTTTCTGTGATATAAAGGGAAGTACCTGAGCAATTTTTACTAATTTTTACAAAGATGTCCATCTCCTAAAGGCATGCTATTCAAGCCCCTGAGCAATAGTGTTGCAGTGGATATACTATATTCCTAAACTTACACTTTACCTTCAATTCTCTACTCACCAATACATGTGAAACCATCATCAGCAAGGATCTGGCCCAAACTACATGAACAAGTGAAGTTTGTCCCATCTACTGTCTCACTACAGTTTCCTGTACAAGGTGAGCCAGCACACAGATCTGCATCTGCAAAAAGCAGAGAAAGCTTTGACTCATTGAAGTCGGTCAGATCATATGAGCTGACAACCAAAATTAACACTGTAGTAGAAGCAGATCATACAAAATGACAGAATGTATGTTTTTAAGGAAGATCACTAATGGTCAAAGGACTAAATCCTGGTACAATGATGATATTAATAATACTTGTTACACTAATGGTGGGTGAGAATCACTTACCTTGGCAAAGCAGCACTGCTTTCACGAGTTAAAAAAAATTCTGGTGTTGTTTCCTTCATTGAAGGGGGAAAAGATTGCATATCTTTTAATGTAATGCACAACCGATAAAAATAAGCTTCATAAACTTATTTTACAAACTGTAGAAACACAGTCAAATGGAAAGAATCTTCATGTTCTCTTCAGATGCCCTGAGACCTGAAAGATCTTTCTGTCACAGGTGTGAGCCTACCAGTAGTGCCTGCTCAACAAGGCTTGAAAAAGTCTGACATCACTTAGAGATAAGCAGAGTATATGCAAGACAATCTCCACTCTTCCCCCCCCCCAACCTTATATCATAACTCACCAATACAGGAGAAACCATCATCAGCAAGGGCCTGGCCTGGACTACATGAGCAAATAAAATTCATACCATCTGCTGTCTCACTGCAGTTTCCTTCACAAGGTGAAGTGGCACACAGATCTTTGAAATAAAAGATTTGAGTCTTTCAAACTTTATACATAGCGAACAAGAATAGTAGAGAAAAGGAAAAGGGACCAAGACAGAAAAATATGTAGCTTTAAAATGAGGATGTTATCAGTGTAGAAGTTGAAGCCACGCTTGTTTATTATCTCAGTATGATTTTGTTTTAAATATCAACTTTATTACCTTTATGATCACCTGCCCAAAAGATGTTCAGACTTGCATTTTCTCTGAAAGGAACTGTTAAATGATTATACTTTCCCTTCCTTATGCATTAGGGAATGGCAATGATTTGAAGGCAAAGTTATGATCAAACTAGAACTTTGTTATAAAAGCTTCACTCATTGTGTAAGATATTAAAGGCCATGGCCCTTAAAACTAATTTGAAAACAAAGAGGGGCTCTTGTTTACCCAAAACCCATTAATTTGTGTATTAATTAGTAAAAAAAAACCCGTAAAGTGGGTCACATGCTTAATCCAAGCATCGGGGAACCAGGAGTAGTGTCCTGATAGTTCTTGGCATAAGGCTTTGTGAGGTAGTTTGCCATTGCTTTCCTCGCCGCCTTTACTTTCGCCGGATCTTAAGAGACCTAGCTACCCATTTAAAGAATAAAAAAGGGCTTGCTCAAACATTTGTCTTATTATTAAAGGATAAATAGGGGCTTGTGTGCATATAAAACTCATTGATTTGTCTTAGAACTGAGGAAGAAAAAGGGTTTTGTTTGTGATTGAAACTTATTAAACAAGAGCAAGAAAGGGCTTGTGCATATCTGAAACTTGTTGATTTGCCTTATAATTATAAAACAAAAAGGGGCTTGCATTCAAAGAACAAAAAGGGGCTTCGTATGTATCTGAAACTCATTAAATTGTCTTCTAAATAAAAAACAAAAAAGGGCTGCTATGAATCAGTGACTTATTACCTTGATTTATAAGTCCTTGCAAGACCTCATCCTGAGAGTATAGTTGGTTTAGGTCTACAATATAAAAACCCACAAAAAAACCCCCCCAAAAAACAAACAAACAAAAAAAAAAAAAAAACAGAAGAAAAGAAGAAATCTGGTCATTTGAACAAAACGAATTACAAAATTTTGACCTTTGCCAAGACACACTATAGCAATACGCATGTTGATCTATCGACTATATAAACATTATTTTGATCTATCAACAAAACTGCTCATGGAATTTTGATCTTTAACAAAACCTAGGCAATTTTGATCCATTTACAAAACAATCTACTAGTATGCATTTTAATCAATGAGCAAGACAAACAATGCCATTTTGATCCATGAAAAAATGATCTATTCAATTTTGAGCTATTCCTGCCAAGACTTATGCAATTTTGATTTTTCAGTAACACAAACAGCTTTTTTTTTTTTTTAACAAAACAGGATTAAAAAAAAATTCCTATCAGGCAAAGATTGATGATGCTACAAGGCTAAATGTTAATATCAAATACTCAACAACAGTATACTCATATGTAATCTTGTTGATACATAACAAGTGTCCTCTGAATAGTTAAATAAGGTTCTTACACTAATGGTAAGCTTTTATAACACAATGCATAAAGCTAAATGAAGTTAAAAAGGTTTCACTAAATGCAATACTTTTGATCTTGCAGATACGACTTCCATAGTGGTCTGGCAAATCTTATCTTATTCTCTAACAGTTTTATTTATTTCTTCTATTTGTTCATTTTGTTTCATCGATTCTCCCTTTCTTTTATGCACCTACTCAGTAAAGTTATGCACTAAAGGCTCAAGACATATGATACATTATAACAAAAAACTTACCATCTGGAACACTGGAAATAGAAAAAAGAAGAGATTTATTAGCATGATACACCCATATTTATTCAGTATAATTAAATGCGGTTTCCAAAGGGAGAAAAGAGAGCACAAAATCTGGTAAAAATATTGTATTGGTGCTGGTGGAGGTAATCAAACATTAAAAGCAGGGCAGCAACAGTGGTAATAGTAGTTGAAAGATTTAAAGATTCGGCATTGAAGAGATTATATTCAATCTTCGAAGTGTCTAGAAAGAGCCCAATTGGGGACTACGTAGTCATGGTGGCTAGGTGCTTCCCAAAAATATTAGGTTGTGTCTTTAACGCTTGCTTGATTAAAAAAGGAGTATACATGTCTATGCCCTGAGTTGAATTTTTGTAAGGAAGTGTAAATTGGTTAAATAGGTGGGTCCAATGCCTCCCAGAGGATACAGTGGAGGATGACAGGAATTTGGCTATTACTGTTGGAAGGGCTTTTAAAAGCTTCTCTCATTTTACACAGCTGTTAAAGAAAAGAGCAGAAAAACTATTTGTGCGCCTTGTAATAGGTCAGGGCAGCAAGCTGGTCAGCTATGCTAACCAGAGGTTGAAAAATCTGAAGTATGCAGATTGTCTTGTGTACAGAAAAGTAACATTCAGGTAAGTCAAGTGTCAAGAGCTAAATTGAACGTAGAACCTAGATCTAGATCTAGTCCTTTTCATTGTAAAGGATAGATAGTGATCTGCAATCTACGTTCTATGTATCATGTAACCGCTAGTCTAGATCTAGATTCTACATGATGTATGGAACATAGATTGTACATCACTGTCTATATTAACTTTACACTGAAAAGAACTAGATCTAGATTCTAAGTTCAACTTGGCTCTTAACACTTGACTTACCCGAACATTATAAAGATCTAAATCACTTCTCGTTTCAATCCTTTGTGTCTGTTTCTTCCTAACTTCTAATTGCAAATGTGTGGGGTATGTAAACACAAAGGGTGCTGTTGTTGATGTTCCCGGTGGAGAGAGAAATATTGTTAATGTTCCTGATGGATGGAATGCTGTTGTTACTTTAAATTTCGGACCTGTGAGAACAAAAGGCCAAGATCACTTTAGCAGATTTGCCAAGCAAAGGAAGTTGGCAACAAATACTGTTGTTGGAGAGAGTGCTGTAGTTGATTCAAGTGATTTGTGTGGTGTTTGTGGAGACATGGAGGTTGCAAGGAAGTTTTGTGTGAATGGGATGATTAAATGGGTAGATTGTGACTTCAGTAAAGTGCTTTCATTGTTTTTGTTTAAACTTTTGCTCTGTCCCGCGTCAATATACATATAAAAGATGTTTGTAAAGCGTTAAATGTTGGCTTGAAATTGATTTGTCTAAAAAATTATGACTGCAACCATTATATGTCCCTGTTTTGTAACTTTCGGTGTAGTTAAAATTGTTATTTCATCCCTGAAATTTTGTTTCATTAATGACAAAATGTCATTAGAAGACCATGTATATTTTGCTTATTTTGAGGGGAACCTTACCACTAAATTATATTGTGTAATGCATTTCTCTTATGGCTAACATTTGCTGTCTGAACAAAATGTTCGTGTATATTGACATGTAAAATTCAATATAATACATTTGTAATTTATCGTGTCTTCTTTGTTTCTTGTTGTTTAATGGTATACATATCTAATTTAATGTAACATTATGTTCCATTTCTATTACATGTTTTATTTCAACAGAGTTTAATAAATCTCACTTGGAAGAAAAGACATATGTGTTTGTTTTGTGTTTATCACTTATCTGATAAAAAGCGTTATCGCCCGTTGATACTTGACTATAGCAAACATTTTTTAAACTATGGAATAAGCCCTTTATGTGGCTGGGCCTTAATAGTTTCTGTTGCTTGAAGAGTTCTACTTTTGTTTTCCGTTAAATGTTCTAAAATTGAATGAATGGTTACCGAGTAACGATTTATTCAAAATGACCTTCAACTTGCTCTCGCAACTGACAGAAAGATCGACTAATAAAGAAGATGAAGATGAGGGTAGCCCTGTAGATGATGTTGGAGTTGAAATTGATTATGAAAGTGATGTTAATTTTGATGTAGAGGAGGGAGAAGGTGATGGGCTACGTCTAGACTCTTCCAACAATGATGAATCTGAATGTAGATCTAGATCTAGTCCTAGCCCCACTACCGAGATAGTGTTGTCAATTTTTTTCAATATCCCATAATATCACTGATACTTAGAGTTATATATCATAAGAAAGTGCATCCAATCTTCTATTTTTTGGTGTTTGAATTATGTTTGTACCTTCCTTGGTTTAAAATTTATGACAAATTTTATAAAACGTGTACTTTTGTAAATTAGGATTATGCCCCTTACACCCCCCATAGGCCATTGTTAATTACGAGCTGGGCCAGCCCTCTATCAGTTAATTGGGGACTACACAGCCATGGTGGCTAGGTGCTCCCCAATTGGGGTCTACCTAGCCTCTTCCTTCAATCTTTGTTTTCTTCTTATTATTTTTATTCTTGGTAGGCATTTCTAACGATTACAAATAAATTCTTCATGGTTGCATAAGAGAAAATAAATATGGAAAAAAATGACACTATGATATGATACGGTTGCCATAACTTGCTTTTTGATGTGCTGAATTTAAAACTTATATAGTCCTATATTCAAAATTCAAGTTCAATGCATCTTAAAAAAATTGACTGTAAGGGATTTTCTTTACAAAAAATAAAGTATCATTACGAATAAAAAAAACCAAACCAAAATTTTTTATAAAAATTCAATTTTTATCAGAACAGAATTAAGAGATAAATGCTGATGGAAAGGTGTATAGAAATGCAAAAAGATATCCACCTCTATTTCATCGATTATTCTAAGGTCTTTGATAAAGTAAAACATGTAAAGCTGTTTAATATGCTAGAAAACTTAGACATTGATGGGAAGGATCTGAGAGTAATTTGAAATTTATACTGATATCAAACTGCATCTCTAAGAATTGAAGGAGGACATAGTGATTTTAAATCCATCAAAAGAGGCTTGAGGCAGGACATGTAATGTCTCCTGATCTTTTTAACCTATATAGTAAAATAATCTAAAGGAACCTTGATGATATTCCAGGCTTAAAAGTAAGTGGAGAGAACCTTAATAATCTCAGGTATGCAGAATCTGGCAAACAATGCAAAAAAATGCTAGATATTGTACTAAAAATGGGTATGTCTTTCAATGTAAAGAAAATGGAATGTATGGTCATCTCTAAGAAATTCTCTAATCCCAAGTGCAATCTCTTTATCAAAATCAAACAAGTTCAAAATTCAAATATTTAGGTTACCTGTGAAATCAGATGGCAGATGCACAAGTAAAATAAGTAAAAGAATAGCTGTGGCCAAAAATGCATTCCAAAAAATGAAACCAACACTGGCAAACGGAAACATAAGTATAAAAACCAAAATAAGAGTAATGAAAACATATATAAGGTCAGTACTTTTGTATGGTAGTGAGACAGGACAATAAAAAAGAAAACCGAGAAAAAACTAGAAGCAGTAGATATGTGGTTTATCAGAAGAATGATGAGAATATCATGGACAGAAAAAAAAGTCCAATGATCTGTACTGAAAGAAGCTAACAATTAAAACCATGACACAGAGGCAACTACAGTTTTTAGGCCATATTTGCGGACACAGGGAATTAGAACACTTAGCATTCACTTGAAAAATTGAGGACAAATGCAACAGAGATAGAGAGAGAATAATTTGTATTGAGAGTCTTAAGTGATGGGCAATAGGCAAGGGTAGCAACAACTTTACATGGTTAACTGTAAATAGATTTGAGTGGAGGAACGTGACGGACAATATCTGTTCCAGACAAGGTACCTGAAGAAGGAAGAGGAGGAGAAGGAGAAGAAGAAGAAGAAAAAGAAGATGAAGAAGAAAAAGAAGAAGAGAAGATAACCCTTCTTTATTTTTTCTTAATTAAACTTTGGCCTCACTGTTCCTTGACAAGATTTCTGTGATATTTTTGCTATCTTTAGTAATGTTACATATCTCATAGATTTATATCCTTGGCAATCCATCTATATTACACAGTACATATTTCTTCACATGAATATGATAATTTCTAAAATATGGTCAGTATTTTCTCAAAATGCAATAATTGCCTTATTTTTAGTCATATCATAATGAGATATTCAAAAACAAAAATATGTAATGAATTTTTTCATCGGTTTTGAATTCCAGCAACTGGAACACTAAAAAAATAATAAGTGAAAAATCAGTACTAGCAAAAATCACACCTTCAAAGTTTTTCATTGAGATTTGAAAATTCATTCATTTCTATTTCCGGCAAAAGCAGAAGCTGGTGCAAATTAGGGTATTGCTTTTCTAGCAATTCTGCCCCCTACTTCCCTCTCCATATATGGTCCCACCACAACTTAGCAAACTGGTATTTTCTAGCACATTAACAGGCCCATCACAGCTACTAACTGCAGCCCTCATCCCTCATAAAATTCAGCTACAGAACAAACTGAACTATGGATAGATGAACCACTACAAATAGGGCAGTGGCATTCCCATACCATACACTTACCTGCTGCAGTAAGCAGAGCCAGACTCAGAAATCAGACAAGTCTCTCCATTGCCACAAGCATTTGTTGCCACCATAATTGTGCACTTGTCTGTGCTGTTTGTTACTATAGAACATCAAACAGAAAAGACCACCATGATAGAAACACATTATCACAGTTACAATAAAAAAAAGGTGAAAATGGAGGATTAACTTAAGGGTTGATAAAGATGGTAAGACTGGTTACAAACAGGTAATGTTAAATTAAATTCTCTTCGCAAATTGTCATAATCTGTGTGCTTATCAATTCCTTGTGCCTAAATAAGTTTGGAATTACCACTAATGTTTCCTATCAGAATTTTCACAGGACTGATTGCTTCATTGATTGTGATGCCATCAATTGCCAGGGCTTGCAGGGCATCTGCCATTTGATCTCCAGCATTATTTGTGGTTTCCATGTTGAAGACGGTGGTGAAGTCTATGATCAAACTGCCTGATCTGCAGGATTGAAGAATTTAAATATCTTATAGCAGTTGTACTGAGCATCAATAACAGGCAATTATAATACCACTCCTGCAAAACAGCTCTATATACTTCACAGTCTTCATTTTCAAATATTGACATGTTATTGTAATATTTCTATATTGCTATACAAACTTGGATTGAGGTTTTCTGTGGACATGCATTTTCATTATGGTAAATCCATCAAGGAAAACGCCCTTCTTATATAATTAAAAAAAAAATTATTCTCAGGCGCTGTCCCCTTCTTAACATGATATATGTTTATGAAAATATTGGCAGTCCTATTCATACACATACAGTCACATTACAGGGCAGTGTCATCATAATCGGAGGACATTTTGAAGGAAAAACTAGTGCGACTATAGGTATAATTACTACAATTCTTTATATCATAAACCCAACTTTTTTCATGGCAAAATTTTCTGAAACACACCTCATATGTTGGTGGCTTCACATATATGGAGAAATATTACATAATATGAAAGAAGATAATAAGCATTGGCCATTTAATACTTTCAAACACAGACTAAGAGAAAAAGTAATGTATTCAAAATATATTTATTTAATTGATGACTATGCTTTCAGAAAAACTAAACCATTCCTAAAATTGATATCCCAAGCACAATGCTTGCTGTCAGGGCCTCATAAGAGCTAATTTCTTACAGTCCTGTTTTGTCTCTTCAGAGAATTAAGGTTGGACATATTTGAGCTTGAGGATCTCTATCGTGAAACAGCAGTAGTATTACTAACGATTATAGTGCACTAATCTGCCTTGAATCTAGACCACAGAAAAAAGTTTAACGAAATTACCAACCTTAGCGAGTTCACTGTTATTTTTGTAACTCCACTGGTGCGTTGTGAAAAATATGCAAGCAGCTGCAGATTAGAATACAGAGAGTGAATTACTAAAACAATCTGTGATTTGCCCTGTAGTTCTTTACTTTTTTACATTTCTTACTTACTCCTAAAAAAAAATACATAAGTTCATCAAATATTACATGAAAGAGCTCTGTTACACAAAAATTATTGTTTTTTTATTGCAAAAAAAGCCACCAAAATTTCTTTTGTCAAATCCTTCTTACCCTGAAAACTCAGGTCTAGTATTGTTTGATATGCAGTCATTTGTCAAATGCTGAACTATAAAATCACACACTTTGAAGTGAATGGCTATCAGACATTAAAATATGTATGTTTAGATGGAGGAAATTCATTTTCATATGCAATCCAGACAGATAAGAAGATACACTATTCTGAAATGATGAAGCAAATCATTATCTCATTCAGGCACTGTGGAGGAACAAATTGTAATTTTTCCTAGCAAAAAAAAAAATCTAAAAAAGTCTAAATCTACAAGAAAAACAATGTGAAGATAAGGTGGCAGAGCAATTTAGTTATCTTACATTAAACTGACACGTAAATAACGCTTAAAATGATAATACTTATATTGAAACAAACTAAGACACGTAAGAATGAAAAAGAAAACATTAACAATATAAAGTACGTGTAGAATCTTTTCAGCAACTTTTTAGCCAGATCACAGTCATGTCTACAATTATTCCAATAATTATGTGAACTATATTCAGTGGCTATTGGGAAACCCCTCTTGGTTGCAGTGGAATGCAAAGGGAATGTCTACAGCGGGGCTGATTTTCATTCTGAAAATAACTTGCCTAACGTGGCAAATGCTTAGCTCACCCCCAAAACAGCGATATTATTGCTTTAGCCTGTATGATAAGTGTTGAATACAATTATTACATTTTTTTTCAGTAGTTATTTATAAAGATGTGTGTGTGTGTGTGTTGTGGTCAGAGACATTTTCATTCAACTGCACAGACTGTGAATTAGCTCTGCTTCTGTGTTATAGGTTTAATTTGTTTGGTTGTCTCACTTCTCTGCCACATCGTGTAAATACTCTGGATGTTGTGTTCTGCAAGTGTGATGCAGATGATGGTTGTGGTGGTGAGCTTTGTGGCTCGACCATAGGTGACGATTTGTTATCACCAATACCACATTCTGTATGATCTTGATGC
>BLXT01006948.1:1337512-1347651 GCA_019648995.1 Plakobranchus ocellatus | reverse complement strand
CAAAGAAGAAACTTGCAAAAACAAAGACCACAAACAATATTATTCACTCTCTAGTAGATAAGACAAAGAAATATGTAGAGAGGCAAGGTTGAATAAACAAAGTAATAACATGAAGTATGTGAGCTTTGCCAATGTTTAAATGACAGTGTCATCATAAAATGAGAGGTTTTGTGGGAAGTTCATGTGTAATGTATTTAGCTATGTTGTCATAAAGCCTACCTTTTCTTATTAAAACCCTCTTATAACTTTTGGAGGAGTCTTGCAATGTCAGGTACTACTTACAATCTAGGTGCTCATTAAGATGCATACAACTTTTTTACATGATTGATATTTACAAAAACCTCATATTTTGCAATTGCAATACACGTATGAGATCTCTGTTTAAGGTTAAAAATAGAGTATGATCATATGGAAAAGCTCTGAACATAATGGATGGCACTACTAGTCAATGCACTCATTATCAACAAAAGGTACCAGTCACAAAATGCGAAATTCTAGAATACCCAATTATTTCTGTTGTCCTCAGTGCAGTTATTTGGAACCAAGCACTCATCTATATCCATGTCACAAAGAGGTCCTGTCCAACCAGACTCACAGATGCAAACACCAGAGACTGAATCACATCCTGGGCTATGCTCTCTGTCACATTCACATGAGCTCTCACACTCATCGCCAAATGTGTACTGATCACATGCTGTGCAAGAAAGTAATCATACAGTAAGTGATATTGGCAGCTCTGCTGAGGCAATGGAAAATTTAACATATTAAGAATTCATATGAGATCTCTTTGTTCACAGATGATCTATTATGTAATTTAGCTGTATCTGTGTATGTAGCACCATTCCAAAACTGTTAAAGTAGAGCCATCTGAAATTCATGCCAAACATTTGGATGAGTGGGCAGCTGTTTAAATCATTGCTATCTACCATGAGGGAACATACTTATTACACTATCACATGGATGTCTATCTGAATAAGTCTCTTTCTTTCATCATATTGTCTGTTCCAGCAAGAAGACAAAGTACTAGTCTGACGGGTTTCAATAACACTGCAATGTATCCTCATTACTGGAAAGACTCTCTGAACCAGACAGTATAGTAAAACACAGAGATTACTCAGACATGCAGTGACAATATCAATATTCTCCTCCCTCTGATCTCCCTCAATACATCCACATCTTGAGTAGATAATGTGTTAGCAATATGCATGTCTTCTCAAATGACTCTTGACTTGGTCTTGAAATGGTGCATTCCTAAAACTGACTTCTTTAAACATTTCTCTGGTGTTCTCTGATTGCTGATATTCTTCAACTTTCTTCATTGCTTTGTGAAGAATGCAATCTTGTTTTGATAAATAACCAATTTTATCTCCTTGCACAGGTCTTTGTATTTTATTAAACCCATGTCACCATTTTCCTTTTGTGTTTCTTCAACTCTCTCCTCCTGTTGAGCAGAAATTTGTCTGTTCAGTTTTATGTTTGGCACATGCTTTTCCACAGCATCATCAGCTTTATCAACAGCTACATTAGTGGCAACTTTTGATCTTAAATATAAAAAGAGCAGAAAATGTTTCTTATGTTCATGATATTAAACACCACAAACTTCAGAACATCACAAATTCAAATAAAAAACTGCATTTTAAAGATCTCATGAAAACATGAGGCTTGCACAAACCTCTGTCAATTATCAACTTTATAAAGAATGAATGAAAACTACTAAGGTTTATTAGTAACATACGTGAGCAGACGTTATTGTCTGAGAAGTAGCCATCATCACACTTGCAGACAAAGCTACCAGGAGTATTTTCACAACTAGAGAAGGCTTTTGATGTGCAGTTGTGTGTGCTATCAAAGCATTCATCTGTATCGTTTGCACAGTTGTCACCCTCCCAACCAAATGTACAGATACAGAAGCCATCCACCTGAAGCATAGGAAATAAAATATGAATCAAAGCAGTAATTTACTATAGAAAGGTTAAGGATGGATGAACCATCAGATGGCAGCACTGTTCATCAGCAAGTTTTGATGGTTTTGTTGAAAATTAACAATTGGAATAAGCTAAACATATCCATGTTCTCTGTTACACAACTGTTGTCTGTACATTTTTATGAACTTCTTTTCCAATTTAAGTTTTAAGAGCAGATAATTATATGGCAAAATAATACTGATCCTGTAGCTGGTTGGGAAAGACACTAATTACTACAGGGAATAGACAGGTCATTGCGGCACAACCACCTGTTAAACAGTATATTTTTATCTAGAGCCATACAATGCTGGCATAGTTTAATGCTTCCCAATATGTAGATCTGTCTTGCAACATAATTTTTTGGTCATTTGGATCTATAAAAATCAATGCAGAATTGTTACATTTACCTTGTTTTATATCAATGTGTTAGGAAAACTTCACTTACTTTGGATATAAAAATGTACCAATGAAGCAACTATTCTATCATAAGACTACAATTGTATAAATAAGCATAATGATATCATTTGTAGACATCATCCTTTCCAGTTTTACTTACTTTGTCACAAAACAGTGTACCGGCAGAACTACAGTTACATTGCTGAGAACAATTGGCACCATAGGTTCCCTCCACGCAATCTGTTCACATAAGAAAAAAGAAAGCAGTAATCAACATTTTAAAATATGCAAGTCGCTACATTTGAAGCAGAAACTTAGTTTATGCAGGCACAGCTATTGTTTAAATACCTAAAAGCTACCATCACTGAAGATGTAGAACTCTCGCTGCAGGTTTATTACTACTGTGAGATGACAGTGCTCCAAGTCTAAAATTTCTCTCTATTAACATTAAACCCAAACTGTTATTTTCAGATTTTCTCATGTTACTTTTTAATTTTCACACATTTTCTAGGATGCTTTAATATAAGTCACTATATTACAATAAATATTCACATGTGAAGAAAAAAACCAAAACAAAATAGAAACAAAAAGGAATGAGAACAATTTGAGTAATCACTTAACTAGTCATATACAAAGATCTTCCTGCCATATCAATGAAAATCAATGTATTACAATAATCATTCCCATGTGAAGAAAAAAAGGCCTTAGATAAATACAAAACAAAATAAAACAAAATAAAAACCAACAGGAATGAGAACAATTTGAGTAATCTCTTGGTTAGTGACATATACAGATCTTCCTGGCAATATCAATGAAAATTAATGCAATGCAAGATACAAATCAAGGGAAAAAACTTAAAACAAATGTTGAAATTACACAAAAGATGCTGCACCCTGCCTATGCCTCACTGATCAAATAAATTATTTTACATAAAATAGAGCACAAATATATCAGGGAAGTTCATGAGGAAAAAAATAAGATGCAAAATTCATTTGCAAAAACTATTGCATCTTTGGAAATGTGAGATTATCTCAGGACAAAAGAATGAAATGTTAATCTAAATTAACTCCCTTGCTTTCCCAGGGTGAGGAAATTGCACAAAGCAATTCCCTGTCAGAAATGATCTTAGAACATAGAAAACAGTCCCATTTTGTAACTTGTGCACATAAAAACTATCCTGGCTCATACTAATTGGTAACAGACACAATAGCTGCAGCCTTAACACCATTCAAAACTTCTTTCCTAAAGATAAAAAGTCTTTCTTATCAAACAGTATTACCTTAAGAAGTTTTGAGACTGTTGAAGAAAAGAAATAAAAATGAGCTAGGGTTGAATTAGGCCACAGTAAAAAGATAAACTCTTAAGATATTATTGAAAAGAATAATGCAGTTTCAGTTTGTCATCATGTTCTCAGAGAGAAAGGGAAATGAAAAGAAAGAGGCAAAAATTTAAAATGAGTTCAGAGGATAAGAATAGATAAGCAATAGTTAAAGACACAGCCAGATGAAACCACCAGTCTAAAGTGAAAGAGACTTTACATACACATGTTGTGACCATAAAACCTTGCATTGATTCAGTCTTCACTTATGTACAAATGGCATAAACATGTTTTGCATAGCTTGAATACGATTATCATTTTCAAATTCAAATTCTTTTTGGCCTAATTTGATATAAAATTTGATTTATCATATTTGATATTCATGTATTAAGGGTGACTTAGCATTATATCTGATTGTTTTTATTTTCTCTACATTCTTCTCAACAGTAAGGAGGTACTTTAACTCCTCTCAGAGCTCTATACCTTCACTTACAATTTCCTAAACAATCTTGATTCATCCCTAAAATTAGTATTTCACAAAGGTAACATACAGAAACAACAACAACAACAAAAAAATCTTTCTCAGAGATGCATTTTTCATACCCGTTGTTTGATTAATTATTAATAATGATTGTCAAATCGCATTTCCCTGTTCTCCGAGATTTGCGGAAAAAAAAAAACTTGCCAGCAATGACAGACATTGGAAATAAGTTTTGCCAGCAGTGCAAAAACCATTAAAAAACAGAACATAAAGAAAATATTTTCGGCAAATTGGGTCAAAATTAGATTTTAACAAAAAATTGGGTCACGCCTGATTGAAACTGCTCAAACGGCAAGCCTGCAGTGAAATTTTATATCAATGGGCGGAATTGGCTCTGAAAAAGAGGAATGATTACGCCAACCGTCCAGAATGGTAGGGGCCTCTGTCTACACTAAAAAATTATGAATGCATCGATGAAATTTGTACAAAACAAGTCTTAACAGGATATAAAACTATTTAGCAAATGTTTCATGAAAGTTTGTGATATATTTGATAAAAGAAGCATTCAAACTTATTGTTTTCATATGTGGAACTGCATGGTTTCCATAGGCCTACTGGTTATCTCCAGCACTGTTTTGCCAAATGCAACACAGCCAAGTGGCCTTGAACTTGATAGGTGGTAATGGCCTATATGTTCAAGCCTTCAGAAACTTTGAAAGACTTGTGAGGATAGCCCTAAAAATCTTCCAGTGTGAAATTGAGCAACTATATCAGTTAAGGAAACATGACAGCGTTATTACTTAGAGGAATGGAAAGTGAAAGCTAATAGAAGACAAAGCTGTTTGTTCTTTGTATTATAATGTAACAATTACAAATTCATTTAAAGAAGAGGGGGCAAGAACTGTGTCTAAGTTTTGTATAGTTTTGTATGTTGGAGAATTAAATACCCTCGTAATGAATAATCAGTAAAGATGACTGTACTTCGAAACTCAAATATATAACAAACGTACTTCCTGTGGAACTCAAAGAGTTAGTAGCCACACTCACAAACTTTCGTCCTATCATGAACTCACCAACACAAGAGAAACCATCATCAGCAAGAACCTGCCCTGCATCACACGAGCAAACAAAACTAGTCCCATCTGCTGTCTCGTTACAACTTACAGTGCATGATGAATTAGCACACAGATCTTTGTCTGCAATGACAGAGTGACTATGTTACAAGTCAAATGATTCAAACCCACAGTGAATTAGTCACACCTTGCATTTTACACATTTTAGAACATTGTATCTTACTATAATGGAATGAAGCTCAAACATGTAATGATACAGATATGTTACTACAGATCATGCCATTTTATGTGGGCATATTTTAAAATCCCAAAGTTGTTTTACACATTTACAAATGGACACTTAATGACCCTATTTAAAACTTATTAAACTGGCGAAAGAACATTTTAATAACGATAATGTTTTGGAACTTTGAACTTTGTAAGCCGCAAGTCAAAGCTAAAAGGAAAAAAACAGCATTAAATGTTTGGTGTCAAACTTGCATTTTCTTGAAATAATAAATGGATTGGCTTGTACATATTAAGAATCTTTGAAATGACTAAAGCTGTGTGTAGATATATTGATTCTGTGACTGGATATAGGTGATTTAGTTTTTAACCTTTTTTCAACGTTATTGTAAAGATTAAAAAAAAATGTTTGAATGCCTGTTATTTGTGATATCCCTGTGAAGATGAAGAATGATATTAAATATATCCCGTTTTCCTCAAACAAGATGATGGTATCTAGGTCTAAAATTTCAGGAAATGTTTCCAAGAGTTATTGCAATATTTTCTAGCCCTTCTCAGGCAGTAATAAAGACACACATGATATAATCTCACTTTCTTTCCACATTGAAGACAGAGTGCTTGAAAAAATAATATTACTCCCTCAATTTTCATTGGTTAGACATCCACATGAACAAGAAAAGAATAAAAAAGGCAAGTTTTTCCTGTTGGAAAGTGATCTTTAATGATTATGTGAATAGAAAAGTCTAACAATTTCTTTCATAGTTTTATAATGCATCATGACATCAAGAAAATTACTTTGAGACAGGCAAAAATTACTATGGTAGGTGAAGATTTTGATGTGTCCTGTCAAAAAGAGTTGCCATCAACTGTGTAAAATGTACTGATGTGAGATTTCCTTTCAAACGATTTGGAAAATGCCTGAACTTTTTATGATACTTCTCACCAAAACTGAAGGCTTTAATGAACTGAGAACATACCTTTTATATCTTGACATGACTGGCTTTTCTTTTATGTTTCTTCAAACAGAGCCATATTTGTTTTTCTTCAAGAAAAGATCCTCAGTGAAATAAAAAGATTCCTACATAAAATGACAATATGAAACTCAATACTTTGAATTTGCACTAACCATCACAAGATACTCCATCAGCATTCAATTCAAATCCTTTTGGACAGAGGCAGGTCTCTGTGTTGTTGATTAAAGCACATCTGTCCTCACATTCTGTTCTTATGAAGCATGACTCTGCCACTGGAGAGATCAAGAAGAGACTTCAACAATTATGAAACAAAAATATTGGAAAGTTGTGAAATGTGACTTGTCACACAGAGAATGGATGGTCACATGCAACAGAATATAAATAAGATGACAAGAAGGTTTAAGACAACATTGAGTAGGTCAATATGTATATATATGTAAACAAGTGAGCAAGAGAGAGAGAGAGAGACAGAGAGAGAGAGAGAGAGAGAGAAAGAGAGATTGAAGGAGAGATTGGATGTCAGAGATTGAGAGTGCTAAAGGAGAAAAAAAGAAAATAGAATTGCTGATGATACTTTGGGAGGACATAGTGTAGACAAATGCACAAAATATGGCTACACCTAATAAGGACCATTGAAAAGAAGGCATTTATGAAGGAAAAAAAACATGCCAGTGACACAGGGGAAAACATTATAATAAGGTACATTCAGAGGCGTGGAAAAAAGATGAGTGGGGCATCTCTATGGAACAGTATAAATGATTTTGTAAAACCTAATAGATGGAGCATTTAACATTATGCAAGAAAGGTAAAGAAATCACAAAGAAGACCCCCCCCCCCCTTAGTATCTAACAATATGGGCAATGGCTTACCAGCACAGCTGACTCGATCTGTATCCAGTGAGAGACCAACAGGACAGGTACATCTGTAAGAACCTTCAGTATTTTCACATCCTTGCTCACACTCAGCCAGACCTCGTACACATTCATCTATGTCTGGATATAAAAGTTCAAAATCCAACATAATCTCTACAGCTTTGCAACACAATTATCAGGGGTCTGAATTAGTCAGGTACTTATTTAGTATGTTTTAACTCTTTGTGTCTGGATTTTTTTTCTACATCTGAACGGAGTTTTTTCCCTCTATTTAAAGTGTATCTTATGTTCAGATACAAGAATGGTCAGCATTTATCTCCTAATAAAGATAGGGCCATAATTCTTGCACTTATATACTGGGCATTGGTTACACTACCTAGATATAGTAATTCTGTTCATGTGCGTTGTGTTTTTATACGTTGTATATACATAGACAGACAGTATGAAGAAAAATTGACGTCAAAACTAGCACAACACATTTACATTCACAATCAGAAAAAAAATATCCATTTTCAGTCAACAGTCAAATACTCCATATGCTAGTAAAGTCCATACAGTTCCCAATGTTCATACTAATTTTTGTCTAATTCCATCCAGAAATAAATAAATTATACTAAACTTGAAAAAAGGTGAACAAATTTTGCAATGTTTTCAGTTGAAGTAGATCTACTTTTGGTTTTCATTTGTAAGAGCCTCTCTATCTTCAAATCATTGATCATATCCCTCAAGGGAACAATTCTTTTACTAAGCATCACTAAAAAAGAGTTCCAATTTCTTTGAGAAATTATTTTGCAGTTTTAGAGCTGCTTTTCTTTCATAATGCTAGCGGCCGCTCGGTCATTTGTATTGTTCCGTTGGTCGCTAGGAGCGGCTGCTCGGAGTTATTGAGTTAAAGCTCATTTCTTATTTGAATCACTCATTTTTTAGAGCTGTCTGAGAAAACACACATTGTGATCAAGTAAATCAACACTGTCACTTGCCCAAGAGAGTTTTTCTATGAAAATGTAGAATGAAAAAAACCAGACTGTTTGATGTCCATAGTAGACACATAAAGCCGTCAACAGGAAGGGGATACAAAACTCATGACTTTAAAAATGACAGAAACATTATTATGAAGGATTGAGCATGGCGGTAAAGAATAACAGATATCACATAGCCCTCCAGGCATTCATAAGCCCTGTCCATCCTTTTTTTTTTTAACTTAAGAAGATCTCAGGGAGCATTGTATATTGATCTTATGCTGAGCTAGACAGTAAACATCTGTCTATTTATTCATTTTATACACAAAAAATGTGTGTCTTGCAGAGATATCTTTAAAAAAAACATTCTCCTTTTGCTATGGTCTTATGATATCTTGCTTTCATAGTTTAATGAGACAATTGGCTTGTATGTGCAAAGTGAGGACAGATCTATTCAACCCTATCCGTACGAAGTGTTTTATTGTCGTATCTGTCGGTAACCGAGTGCCCCCACATCTTAATATCAATAATTATGGTCTTATCCGTATGTGTGGGGTAACTGCAAGTCCCATACAATATATAGCAGAAAAAATTGCAATATACCTAACTGTATGTAGGGGGTAATAAAATCACCCCATACTTTACAAAGTAAAATAAAATGGAGGGTTTCAGAAATGGCCACAGGTCAGTTCAATATTGATTTTCTGTCAATCATTATTATGCAATCATGTATCAAATTGAATTTTTGAGAAATACTGAAAAGCTGAAAGAAAAATTCCCATTTATAATATTCTTTTAAAAATTAAAAACAAGCCTTGGGGTAACAAAAATACCCCGCTTTCTTTCTGTACAGATAGGTTTAATCTGCTTGGTGAAACATTAAAAAGTCAGGGTCTGATTGTCACAATGAACAACACGGGGAAGGCATGACAAGCTGTACAGCAGTTTCAACTTTAGCAATCAGGAGTCAGAGGGGGCTGGGGAGAGGAAGAAGACTTAATGAGTTAAGGTGAACCTGTGCTTCTGATCAATGTGTCTGCTTTTTTGTGATGTATAAATTACTGTCTTGATTCTACATCACCCATGTACATCTGTGTGTGTCTGCTAATATTTTGATCTGAACCAGAGCTCATTGCATATATTGGTATCCATTCATTCTATGTAAAGTATTAGACACAGAGACTGACCTGTACAGTTTCCTGCCAATTCATAACCAGCGTTACAAGCACACTGATATCCACCAGGAAAGTTGACACATTTCTGATCACAGTTGTTGGTGGTGTCCATTGCACATTCATCAATATCTAGTAAATTACATAAATATATTTGAACAGCCATACCATTTCACATAAAAAATAAAAATATTCCAGTATAATTTGAAACCTTTATTATATACACTGTATCTATCGTAAGCCATGCTAATAAAGAAAAATCTAGGAAGGCGTCAGCCTTTAAATTCACTTAATGATTCCATTAAAAAAAATAATAAAAAATTAATGTACACTAGAGTGAAACTCGCTTGATTAAAGAAAAAAAGAAATTGATTCTAAAAGATAAGAAAAGCAGGCAACCAGATAAGCATAAGATGCAACATCTTGTTTGAATCAGGAAATTTTATGAAATAAGAAGTAAAAATGTTTGTTTGAAAAAAAAACAACAGCATTTTGCTAGCTCTAACAATAGGACAATTTGATATACCTACAGACCTGCCAACTTTAGGAAAACCCAATTAGGGAAAATCTACCGGCCGGGGCCCAGGGGCCGCCTTAGGCCCCGCCGGGGCCCAGGGGCAGTGCCCCGGTGGGGGGCCCGGGGGGGCGAAGCCCCCCGGCCGAAAACGATTTTTGACAATTTTGGAGGCTAAATTGTAGCCTCTC
>BLXT01006948.1:1314675-1327579 GCA_019648995.1 Plakobranchus ocellatus | reverse complement strand
CCAGAGACAAAGCGCGACTCCATGACTTGGAAACATCCATCCCCTCCCGTCACCAAAAAGTTCAAAGTGCAGAGGTCCGCAGCTTAAGTGATGGCAACTGTGTTCTGGGATGCGAAAGGTGTGATCCTCTTAGACATTTTGCCACAGGGTCAGTGTATCAATGCTGCCCGATATTGCAGCACTCTTGACCGCCTTAAAGAAGCAATTCGTCGCAAAAGACCTGGGCTCTTAAGAAGGGGTGTTGTGCTTCAACACGATAATGCGACCCCTCATTCAGCAAACCTTACATAGCAATGGCTGCAGCGCTACGGTTGGGAAATTCTTCCTCATCCTGCCCACAGTCCAGACCTGGCACCCTCTGACTTTCATTTGTTTGGACCCTTGAAGCGCCATTTAGTAGGCATGGCTTTCGAGACAGAAGATGACCTCATCAGTGAATTGAGGAATTGGTTTGATAATCTTGGCGTTGATTTCTTTCAAGTGGGTATCAATTCGCTGCTGTCGAGCTGGCAAAAATGCATCGATCTCCACGGGGATTAAATTGAGAAGTAGTGGAAGAGTGAACTTCAATCTGTGTGAGTTTCAAATTTATCTGATCAAAACTCTTTGAGTTATGCCCCTTTTCCTTTTTCTTTTCGGACATCCCTCATACATTGATAAATTTGGCCATAATACATGTATCAACTCATACAATGTGTTTATGGATGCGTCCTTTAACAAACCTGCATTCTTCAACTCAATCTCCTTTATTTTGGACATTTTTCTCTTTAAAAATTGATCCATGTATACTGCATCATCTTTATCTCACCTTGGCAGTCTTGAGTGCCCACCAGACCATAACCAGAGTTGCATAAGCAGTGTGCTGTGTTTGTCTCCAGTTCGATGGCACAGATTTGGCTACAATTGAGATAGTCAATGCCTTCACAAGGATTGGATTCTACAAGGGATATAATATACAAAATCACATAACATCCACTCAACTGCTTTACTGAGAAGGAAAAAAAAAGGATCTCATTGGAGAAAACGTTAATAAAAAAAAAAAAAACATTTCTTTATTTTACATTTTTGCTGATAACGTTTTTCAAAAATCCGCTTTTTTTCTGAACTGGTCATAGTTTATTTCATAAAGATATCTAAAAGAATAAGAAAGTTATGGCACAAAATAAACAGCAATGTTACTGAGCAAAAAAAAAAAAAAAAAAGAAATTGCCTGACAGAGTACAGCCCTCCCCCCTTAATACAAAGATTTTGAAACACAACATGTTAATTGAATTTTTTTTTTTAATTGAGCTTCTTAAATTTCCTCAAAATTTTACTTTTTTTTTTGTCTTTTTTTGACATTTTTCACTAATGCTTAGCTTTTTGTGGGTGGATTTGGTCAAAACTTGGTGTAATTTTTCAGAAACATGTGGTAAACAAATGATCAAAGTGTTTTTTTCAATACAGTATGAACATTTTTTTATTTTTGGAAAAAAAAAAATTGGGAAAGGTGTCAAAATTAGAAATTTCAAACAGCAATATTTAAATTTTATATCTCAATGCACGGGTCAAATATCAAAAAAGCTCTCTGATTGTTTGTAAAGGGCCATCTATAGCTTATGTGAACCAAATTTGAAGCTAATCTGTCGGCATCTTGTGACTTTTAGCCAATCAAAAATAAATCTTCCAGAACCCATTGCCATAGTACTGCATGATTAGAATATTTTTTGGTCACTAGATTTTGCATATTCATGACATAAGGATCATTTGTATACAGCTTCAGTCCTCTATTAGTATTCCTTTAGAAAAGGGGTCTGAGGTGTAGCTTTGCCCTCTTAAAGAGACATTTAGTTACAGTACAATTTGTAATAAAAAAAAAAAAAAACGGGCTATAGTTATACTATATTCTGAAATTATGTAAATAATGTCATAAAATATTTGTAAAGATTATCACCATATCATTTAAATAATGAAGAATCTCTGATAAAATAGAGATTTGGTTTGTAGCTATTATTGCTTTAGGTAAACTTTTATACAGAACTTAAATAAGGCAGAAAACAGACAAGGCCATGAAAACGCATTTTTGTGCATGCATTAAGATATTTTGTAAAATATCCCATATTTTGCCGTTGAGTTTGTTTTATTCAAAGGATGTGCTATTCTTGAAGCTGTGCTAGTAAGGATTTGCAATAAATTTGTGTTTTACTGATTTTATGCTTTAGTAAAGGAAGGAAGGATGTACTTGGATTTAGGAGTGGACTTTGCCAAGGTAAGACTGGAATAAATCTCAACATTTTTTCCACGTTAAAAGTTTTTCTTTTTCATTTCAAGTTCAAATTTTGTACAGATTCAAAGATTATTAAAAAAAAAAAGTTTAATATTGTTTAATTGCCCATTAAAAAAAGGTGACGTCATGACCTAGTTCTGTCGTGAAAACGTGTGTATTTTTCAATTAATTTAAACCTTAAAAAAGAAGTTAGTCAAGAGTAAACACTATATCGAAGAATTAGTATGTCATAAGTATACAAAATTGTTCAAAGATTGTAATTTTATGAATTTCAAAAATGATCCTTTATTGTGGGCATGTACTTTTTTGTCGCACGAATTCGGGCTGTTCATACTAAACAAACTAATCCCTCTTTTTTTCTGCGTTGGTCCAAGGAAAAATTAACTAGTTCAAATTTAAGCGCTTTTTATTTCTGCTATTAATGAAACATTTGTTTTTCATCCATTAACTGTTTCACTACCCTAAGCCGGTTTTTCCGGCTCAAAATATTACTACATTTGGACCCAAAGCCAGTAAAACCCGCTCACTATAAATGGATTAGTATTTGAATGAAGTACTAAATGTACGTTAACTTACTTTTGCGCATGCGCGAAATTTACACTTTTCTTCCTTTTTCACATAGTTTGAACGTAGAAATAGCTGTTTACATCCATATTTTGTTAAATTTTCAATCTCTATATGCATCAGGGGCCGTAATTTACCAAATTGATAGCAATTTCTTTTTTTTGCTATAAATCAAAAAGTATTCAACCTTTTTTCACAATTTTTGGTGTTTAAATGTCTATGTAATCACAATGTATAAAAATCTACCTTTCAAAGCCAAAAGATTATCAGTAGATTTACTATTGTGTTATACATTGTCATATTATGTTGAATTTTTTTTACAAATTTTTTTTTATCCAGTTTGCCGCTTTTTCAAAATGTTATAATGAACAAATTTTCTTTTTTGGTGCTTATTTATAGAAACTAGATCCAATTCCCTTCAATTTGATATATAATTTGTATGGTTTTATCCTGTAGAAAAGTCCTATAATAGCTTTTAACAAAATGATAGCCAATTTTAGAAAAATCCCATTCTACCCCTGTGTCCAGTTGTAAAATATGTGTGGGTAGTGAATCAGTTAAGGCTTTTACTATCAATTATAAACAATAAATTGTTTTCTGTCGTCTGTGCATTAATTTCTTCCTGCATATTGATGGAAAAAAATGGCAGCCTAAAGAAAAGAAAGAGTGAAAGTTGCCATGGAGGCTCTCTGGTACAGGCTCAATAGACCACAATTTTTTTTTTGCTTTGTTCTCTCCCAAACTTCAAGAAAAAACGTTTTAAATACTAAAATGGTACCATTTTAACTGCTTCAAAGTATTTTGGGTCTTGAATATACTTTAGGGAGTGTAGATCTAGGCTGAATCGCGATATCCTAAAGACTAGATCTAGAGATCTAGATCTAATCTGGGGTAGACTGATTCAGAAAAATTCCTTGTATAATTTTGTTCTATTATAAAAGTAAATTTAAAGCCTCCTTGGGATCATTTGGGCCTAGGTGGTCAAAAATAATTTAATACTCAATAAAGAAAAAAAAAAAGGCAGCCAATTTCGGGCCTCCTTTGTCCCAAAGAATAAGTCACATGATAAACTATAGGCCAAGCCATAAAGGTTTATGGAAGCTGATTTCTATCCTTATTGTTAAATATATTCTTATTATTTCCATTCTGTTTCAGAAAACGTAACATATATTGGCCTATCTGATTAAGATGAACTACATTATTTGTATAAAGGGTTGAAACAAAGGCCACATATTTCGTTTTGATCAAAGTATATATAGCCTATGATTGAGGTTTGAAAAATAATTTCCCTTTCATGCAAGTTATGATGAGACATTTTATGGTCATCAAATCAAAAGCAAAAGTGAAAAAAAGAAACAAAATTAGGGAAGCAAAGGACAACATTAAAAACAGGGCCATATAACTAAGATATACACAAATAGCCATCAAAATTCAAAGTAAACAATTCAATTTGACATGCAGACAAGTTTCACATAAAAGCTACATAGAGGCAGAAAACATAACTGAGTAAAAGTAAAAAAAAAATGTTAACATTAATATCAATAGTATGTATTACATTTCTTTTACAACATTTATGTCGATGCATACTGTATCAAAAAAAGTGTGCAGAAAGTAATCTTTACACTTTTTTTTTTTCGCAGGTTATCAAGTTGAGAGGGATCAAAGATAAAACATTTGCTCCCCTGAATTGAGAAAAAATAACCATATATCAGAGAATGTGACCCTCACCTATAAATCAGAGTACCTGCTTGGTGTTAATAATCAGAATGGAAATAAAACAGAAGTGGTGAATGTTCTTTAAACATTTGCATTCATTTATTTACTTATTTTGCTTTTTTTTTTTCCCCTTTTCTTTTTGTCTAGATGTTTGAAAATATTCTTTTAACGTGTTAAGTACAATAAAAGAGGGCTTGCAAAAAAGTTGTCTTCTTGTTCGACTTTATTTCAATCTTTTTTTCTTGTTTTTACTGCCCGTTGTCATAGAATTGCCTTCCTGTCTCTAAAAAACACGCAATAAAATCCTCCCAACACATGGATTTGGAGTTCATATATCCAATTTGTAGATTATATGAGGTGTGATGACTTATACAGTGCATTTGGAGTGTTTCCTATGGAAAAATAAGACCGTTTCTGGATTTAAAGAAAATTTAAAGTTGACTTCCTGTTATGCGTTACGTAAGTCTGTTGCTAAAAATTTTTGCATTTCTGAATTCCCAGGCTCAGAGCTAAATTTTGATATATTGTAAATTAAAGATGAAAAATGACCAAAAATTGACTTTTTAAGTAGATGCTCAAGGCCTCTGTCTGTTTTCCGCCCTGACTCAATAAATGCAGCAAAATGCTGACAATCAGTTTTACAAAAAAGCTAAAAAACTATATGTCTCTGATAATTATTTCAATTGTACAACCATCATCTATATTTCAATAGGCTAAGTTGAGATCTTTCTCCATTTAAACTGCACATTAAAAAGAATTAATTTTTAATGATTATAATCTACATATCCAAGAGTGCAAGCAAGCAAAGTTGAATTGACCTGCAACAAATGATCCAAATTTTGTATTGGCCTGCAAGGGCGCCTACTGTTCTATCACAAACATTAAATACTTTTTTTTCAAATGATCCAAAAAAATGCAAACTGCATATAATAACACTTAGACCTAGCCTGTAATATCTGAAAATTTGACCAAATCCAATGCTTGGCATCAATTTCATCTAGATATAGAGTCTACAGAAGTCTAGCTAGTGCATCTCATCAGTGAAATATGAATATGGATAAACATGTCTAAGTGCTAATATATATGCCAAATTCTATCAAAGTATAGCAAACTATCTAATCTAGTGTGGCCACAATAGATGAAAACAATTCCAGGAATGTATTTAGCACTTAGATCTGCATCTACTAAATCAGACCCAATGATGAAAAATACAGATCAAGCAATTTTAATAAGAAAGTGTAAATACTATACCAAGAGCTCAGTTTACCTTGATCTAGAGCCAACAGATTTGGGCCTAAAAAAAAAAAAATAGACTGGGTCTATCTTCATAGTTCCACAAACTTGACGTCAAGTTCCCAGATCTAGACTGCATGAGAATGGAGCTTAGAAACATTCTCCATACAAAAAATCTAGACTTTTGAATGTAGCTGTCTTTTAAAATGGAAATATGAGTACACAAAGGATTTAAACCAAGGCTAGATCTAATTCCCAACAGACAGCTATCTTGTACCTCATGCAGATTTATTGATGTCAGCTTTGCTTGCAAACAATGAGGCCATTGTTTCAAAGTTTCAGATTGATGGATCATCATTTTGGTTTTTTTCTCATACTATACTGCAACAAGCAACAGAGCAATGCCCACGTTTCTTTTCTTGGAATTTTATAAGGGACATAATTCACAAATAAATTACACCTATAAGAATGACATGTCCTGTAGAAATTTTTAGATCTTTGGCATGTGGGGCCTAAAACAGAAGAGATGGGTGGGCACCTGCTGAATATGATTGATCACAAATTACAGGCCGCTAGGTTTGAAATTGTTTTATTTTTTAATTTTGTACTTTGTAATCCACTTCAGATGCAAATGAACATGATATTTACTATCTTGATTGAGAACCACCCCAGTTTTTATGTCAAGATCATTTATTTCTAGGCTGCATGCTTATACAGCTATAAGTTTTTAGATCTACTGAATCAATCCATCTCATACAAAGGCAAGAAAATCATGTGCATCATGGGCAGAAAAGTCAACAAAGCATGAAATTACAAGAAAGGCAGCTTTAGATGCAGATTGATGGCTTCTGCATCCTTATCAAATTCTTGTGCACATAAAGGTCATGTTCTAGATCTGAGGAGGATCACTCCTGTCAAGTTACTTCATCGCATTACAATAATAATACAAGATTATGACTGCAAGAATATGATACCAATGACACACATTGGTTCCCAGAGTGATGAAAAAATATGGATAAATGGGTCATATCAAATAATAAAAAAAAATTGAAGATATTGTTCGATACCATTTAGATTGACAAATATTATACAAAGGTTGATGATACTGATCCACCTGTACTATTCAACAAGATTTTAGCAATAGCTGCCCAGGTAGCGACATTTATGGTCTTTCATCTGAATTTTTTTCCTGGGGTAAATTACAATGTCGGTATGAGTACCTTTTTATATTAAATAACCTTCCAAATTGTGTTTCTCTTTTGTACTTGAGCCAAATTTTCAAAATATCTCCCTTGCTCTCAATCTCCATTGGCCGACAGTGACTGATAAGAAATTCTATTTGGCCAGGATGCTAGATACAGCCAGCCAACTTGCATTCTAGCAATCTTTGAGTCAAATTTGGTAAATAAAACCCAAAGTAAACTCAAAGATTAAGATTAATAAATTTCTCATTAACAAATTATCTTTTCTTAAAGATAATACATGTAAGTGTAGAATAACAATCAAAGCCTGATTTCTGGGTTCAGCTTTAACTCTGATCTGAAACTTTCTGTGTCAGTCCTCAGCTCTCTCCTGAAGGATGATGCCTATTCTTCTTAGAAATATAAAAAAATATAGCATTACATCAAGAGCACATCCTCTGATACCAGTTAATTTGCGAGGCAACCAGGGTGAATCAAGCATAAGTCCTTATGCATAACTTTGCAGTAGAGCCTTTCAAAATTCTTATTGACTTGAAAGTCCAATCATCCAACTCCCCATAACTAGTAACAGAGCTGGGAGAGAGACATAAATAGTCTTTTTCCTATCACAGTGCAAAATAACAAGCTTGTACATCATGCTTGCAGCTCATGTCCACAATATAACTTGTGCCTGATTAACTCAGGTTGCCTTACATTTCAAGCTCAATGAAGCCACCAACTTGATTTTATCTTACATATTCAGAAGGCATTTAAAAAATGTAACATACTCAATACACAATTCTGCCTGCTTTTATCAAGTCTGTAGCCCAGGTAACAGTCACAGTTGTAACTGCCTTCCGTATTTTCACAAATTTGTTGACAGTTGTGGCTCTGCTTGGCGCATTCGTCAATATCTGACCGATATCAGAGACAGAAAAGAGTATTCAATATTTCATTGAAATGTTTACACAAAATAGAGAAATCACAAAGGAATTTTGTAGTTTGATTTTTTTGCATATAAGCCTATCCACATAAAGTGATCTCCTATTTTCACACTTCCATCTGGCTCAGGGCAGTATAGACCAGAGTTTAAAACTTACAAGAAAAGGTCCCGGGTAATCTGTGTGTGACGCAATGGGGATATGATTAGATTTGTCTTGGAAGTCTCAGATAAAACCTTGAGAAGTATTTTTTATCACATTTTATACCTATTGTAGTGTGGTTTTGTTTGTGGGTGACTAGGACAATAAACACTTTGTTTTTGCTAAACAGAACTTACTAGGCTAGACTAAACTTCATAAGATTTCCCATCATGCCTTGGGACTGACTGCCTAATTGACTGGTGATGCTAGACTGAGTATTCACACGCCGACAAACGCTTCACTGAAAACTGCTAGAAGATCAATTCTTTTGCCAGAGTCAAATCAATATTAATTGTTTCTACAGTAATTTGACTTTAATAATCAGGGCCAGGTTATGTTGAGCCAACATCTACAAGCTTATTCCAGCAGCCCTTTTCTCCTTGACATTTTAATTCAACACATTTCTTGCGACACCTTAGTCCTGATGAAGACCGCAAAGATATTTTGAGTGTGATTGTCTCAAAAGATGGAAGAATGGAGATTGCCCTACCTATTCATGCATTGCCTGTTACGTGGAGTGTTGCTGCCACTACAAATTATAGCTATTTGATGTGCAATTAAGATATCATGTTACATCTATAATATATGAATTTATATTCATTACTGAAGTATAACAAGCTCTATTTAGCTCACTAATAAATATCTGAAGTTATTGAATCAAGTTCTATCAGACTTTTGTTCTGTGATAGATGATTTCAGTATCTCCTTACTTAACTCACTGAGGACTAGGCCCCTGGCAGATTTAGATACCCTGGGGACTGGCTATTTTCGCCCAATTAAAAAAAAATTCATTAAAAAAATTCCACCATACTCACTTTTATATTTTACGCACATAAAAGAAACAACCTAGGCCTAACAAATGAAACCAAAACAAATGCATTTTTATTTTTGTTAATGTTTTTTTCAAAACATTACAAAATTTGATGTTCCAAAACTGTTCATATGCATTAAAATTTGAGAAAAAATTAATATGACTGTCTTTTTAGTTTTTATTATTTGTTGTTTGTGATTGAAAATGAAACTATCACTGTTCATAAACTCATTCAATTCAAGATCTAGATCTACTACTAGATTAGCCCTTACCTGCACCTAATTTTGATCTAGATTTGGACATGTCCTTAGTTTACTAGATCTCTAGTACTAGGTCTAGGTCTGATTAACTATCAGTTCACTATCAGATAAATCGGGTAGGCGATTTCTGGTATAAACTCTAGATCCCCATCATCACTAACTTCTTAAATTTCACTATCATCAAAAATATCAAAGATATTGCTTTTGCGTTGTCTCGTTTTGTTTACAACATTGTCAGAATTTTGTTTTCAACACTCTTAGGGTGGCTTCCTCTTGGGCTTTATAATATAAAAAGTTACCACTTGATGAAAATAAAATTTTTTACTAAACAAAACAAGATGCGTGGCTAGTGTTAAGGATGGATCCCACGACAGTTGCGGGGTTTCTTTAAAAGTTATAGGTCAGCAAAGTATATCCCGCAACAGGTGCAGGATCCATCACATGTGACTTAAGGAACATCCTGCAACTGTTGCGGGATGAGTCCTCAGTGAGTTAATTCAATGGCTACAATAAGAAAAGTATTAAGGGACTTGTATAAAGAATATCAGTCTATGAAAACCATTTTATGAATTAACTTTAATTGGGCCTGTATTTGACACTTGTTCAGGTAGTAAATGTACTGAGCGCTATCTATTGCCTTAAGTTTCTATAAGTGCAGTATATGCACAATATATATATATCACAAAGATTATTAAAAAATTCATTTTTTTGTATGTTTTTGTTTTTTTTTTCATTTGCCTTGTCCAGATCTTGATTTACTACTTAAGATATTAAAACAGAAACATAACATCTATGTGAACATACGCAATTCAACATCTCGCATTCCACAATATGTTTGTATAATGAAAAAATCTCTGAAACTTAAAAAAATTACTGACATCAGCATGACATTCCATTCCACTTTATTTCATGGCATAAATAATGCCATAAAGTCAGAGTTGAGAACTGTTAAAATAAACTCTTGCGATAAATAGATAAAAATAGAACCACATTTCATGTACAATGACCTAGTAAATTACTGCTGAAGTGAAGGTAATTATTTCTCCATAACAAGGCTACCTGTACAATTGTTGTTTATATCTCTGGCATAACCATCTCTACAGACACATGAATAGGATCCCATATTGTTTTTGCAGTCTTCAGTGGCCAGGTCACAGTTGTGCAGCAAAACATCTTCACATTCATCGACATCTGAGGGACAAGCAGCCATTGTTAGACCATGATTTCATTCATCTAGTTTACAATACAATACACTATACAGAAAGATATACTATTAACATATCAAATGCAAATACATGTGATTTCCCTTAATGCCCTAGGTAAACTGCAAGTCCTGCTCATCACAAATGAATAAACTGCCTCAGAAACTTGTGTTATATGTTTGGTAAGGCTATTTGTATGTATATGATCTTAGTCTAAGTTATTTAAGACAATTTAGGCCCTCTTTGTTTTCAGCTAAAGATCAGGGACAGATTTAGAGAGCTCTATATTCATCATGTTGCAGTGTTCTTATTGGCCTCCCTTTGAATCTTCAACTAATAGATGTGATGAAATACATCTCTATGACTTTGTAGGCAGGTAAGTGTTTATTTTGTATCAAAAAGCTGCTACCAACAGTTTTCTTTTCTTTGATGAATAGTGATGGGGCTGTTTGTTTTATCTTTAGTAAAGTTACTTATTGGATATTTAAATTGGGCAGTATGATGTGTAAGACTTTTTGAAGCTTTAACAGAAAGAATGTCTAATTTGTCTCCTAAGTTTGTGACAGTGCCTATGTGTGTAAGTAAGAAATAAATTTTTGCGCATTTTGTTTTTAACAGATATCCCTACCCTTGAAAATAATTTTGAAGAGCAGGTGCAAAAATGAGAAATGTGAGATTAACATTAAATGTGTGTGATATTGGATTGTGGATCTTGGAAAATGCTAGGTTTATGGAGTCTAGTTTGGTTTTATGTGTAAATGCAATGTCTATTATGATTCTATTGTCATTGCATCCAAGTGTTTGTAGCATAACGTGTCTTACAAGTTGTTTGTGGACATCTGTTTTGAAATACTTTTGACTGTGATTGCCAATCAAACGAAGGCTGTGGTAAACTTGTTGTATGTTTAGAATTTTGTTCTCTGAAAGAGTTTATAATCTATATATATAGATGAAAACAATCTGAAACTGTGGTCTAGATAGAAAATTAGGCCTTCCATGTTCAGTGTTTCCTGTAACCTTCACAAAAAAAATTCATATAAAATTTTGTAAAAGACCACTCTTAAAGCCCTTTGCACACAAAAAACATAAAACCGCGTACTAATCACCAATACCAAAATAAATAAAATTAATCAGCACAGTTTGAAGTAAATTGATAATTTCAATACCTACTGTAAAAAAGCACATTTATTTCTTAACCAACATATATCACGAAAAAAAAGCAATAGAATCACCGAATTTAGAGGCAGCAGTATAATTTTTAATGCATCTTGTTTTGGACAAAATGATCTTTTGAATGATACTAAACTTGATTGTGCTTCAGACCCTGGGTTTTGTGTTTGGGCAGGTTAAAGGCTGGAAATTTTAGCCGATTTTAGGACAAGTCCTAGACACAGAGCGCACAGCGTGATAAGAGGCCCAGCGGCTGTCAGATCAAATACTGGCAGGTGATTAATCACGGCACCCGAGAACGGCGCTATGCCTGGGGGTGAATTTATTTAGTCTCCTAAGCATAAAGGAGGTAATCGTTCTCCTCAAAAACTAAATTCCCACCTATAACGTTGTAGCACGACGCCTTGTGAAGTTACATCACAGGCAATTTAAAACTTTATAATTAAAGATAAGCATTTTGTGCATTGAAACTGCTAGTGACTCTGTTTTTGCAATGTTATGTGTAGCCTTTGCCTGAACTACACATAATCCGTTTTCTATGTACACAGACGCACCTATACATCGGTCATTTTCCATGGAGTAGCCTTCAGTGCAGGAGCATGTGAATGACCCAATCGTGTTATTGCAAAGCTGACCATTTGGACAGGCCTGGTCTTGTTCACACTCATCAATGTCAGTGATACACCTGCAGAGATATGAATGGCATTGTCTATAGTACATGACTGGTCTTATATAGTATGAAGATGTTTGTGCAAAGTTACCACAAAATGAGACATGTTGCTGTGAAAATAGGCATGAAAGATATATGTTTGATAGATCAACCTATGAAGATTTTTATCTAATATTGCACAAATGTTCTAGGGGTTCAAGAATAACTATAACTGTACCAATATCTCTATCCTTGTGTTAACCTTCATCCCTGAAAAATCTACTTATCTGTTTGCAATCTTATCCCTTTCCTACTTTTTTATAATTCCTGTTGATTACAATAATATACCTTTTTATTGTTTCTATCTTTTTAAATGGTCTTCATGTGATTATTTCAAAGAAAGAAAGCAAACTCTCTTTTAATACATTTTTTAAATCTTTCAGGGTGTCCAGGGAAGTCAGGTCTTGAAAAATCCTACCATAATTTTAAAAATCCTACCATTATCACAGCCTAAAAACAGTAGCAGCAGAAAAAAGAGAACTTAACAGCCTTAAGTTTAATACCTCATAATGCACTATATTGGTTTACCTTTAAAAGCTACCTCTTGTGTTCTTCTTGCTTGTCAGGTAAGTTTTTCCACTGTTCTTGTGTCAATCAATTACTCCTACTTGTGGTTGCCACTATGTACAATAATAGCAAACCAATGAGTG
>BLXT01006948.1:1291003-1301780 GCA_019648995.1 Plakobranchus ocellatus | reverse complement strand
TACTTCGAGGGCAGTTACAAAAAAAAAAGAGAATCAACTTTCCATCGATACCGCATTTTTGTATTATGTGAATGGAAAGAAAATTGCACAAATGAAACAAAAGCACAAGCCTATAGTTATACAGCCAAAGTGTAAAATTTTCCCCATTGGCGGGATGAATTACATCTAAAGCATAATGCCGGCATGTCTGCATGTAGCACCAAGACATATCAATAACACAGAAGCTGCTCGGTCTCTTTACACAGAATGTTGAATAAATGTTATGGACCGCAAATCGGATACTTGGGTTATGTCGATAGTAATTTAAAAATGTTCAATGCTATTAAAGTAGGTAAAGAGTAGACGTCAATAGATATTGCATGGATCCAACGGATAAAGGAGATAATTTTTTCCCATCCATCGGAACAATTGAGCGGGATTTTAGCGGGGCAGCCCGGAAAACGGAATTTATGGGCGTTCACCGGAATTTTTCCCGACAAAAACGGAAAGTTGGCAGGTCTGTATTAGTATAAACATTAATATTAGGTTTTGGATAAAGTTTGATGAAAAAAACATTGGGTTGTTAGAGGCTATTTCGGAAAGTTTGTAATTTTCCTTCATGCCTACATGAGCAGGAGCCAAACAATGGAGATGCAAACAAGGCATGAGATTTTTTTCCTCAGATAGATCTTGGTTATAGAGGGACTAAATATTTTGCTTTAAAAATCTTTGCCTTGGATGGCCCGCAAGGCTGACGTGCTTTTGCTGTACTTAAACAAATTTTAAAAATGATTAGGCTAGTCTTGATCTCTGAGAGCATCAATGATATGCCCTCAACCTCAGTTTGATGGCAGATGACCAATCTATTAGGTGGGTTGGCTTGTGTGGGGGAAGAAAAGGCGGCTGAGACTGTTCCGAATATTTTTTTCTATGAAAGCTTTGATGTAGCCACCTCTCTGAGGATTTCCCTAGTTATGTTGAGTAAAAAGAAAATCAAATTGAATCTGGTGTTACTTCCAAAATGGAAGACATTGGACAAATGTACTGTCTATTTTTACCATATAGGATTTGTGACTTTTCTTAACCCTTTCCAACCTAATAGTGTGCCATAGGTACTAGTCTTAATGGCTAAGGAGCAACCATGCCCTGAGAAGCTGGTGTCTATGCCAAGGGACATAACTCTTACGAAAAACATAATTTCTTTTTTTAATGACTTGTTAAAGCTTGCAAACCTAATATTTTAATGGGGAAAAAATATCATAATTTAGAACAATAAATGAACTTTCAGAAAATGTATACATGTCTGGTGGAAAAATAAAACTTGTTGGGAGAAAAAACTCATAAACTAACGAAATTTTCTCTCTTTGCTTTTCCTGGCTGTAATACTAGTAACAGCCGAGGTGCAAAATTTTGGTGTGTATTTCATTGAAATTAAACATGAGCAGGAAGCGAAATGAGAAGAAGAAACAAAAATGGGGGGAAAAAAAGAGCTAATGGCCATAATTGTCCGAAATTCCAGCTTTTGGACATTTACAAGTGGTCTTGAAAAGACCTACATCGAGACACTAGATCTAGATTAGATCTAGGCCTAGATCTAGATCTACTCGTGACCATGACTTTTTTCAGAGGTACTTGTTCGATATCCTCGTTTATGCTATATCAGGTTCAACATCTTAATCCAAATATCTTTAATAAAATGCGATTAAAGGAATTGAAAGGCCACTAAAGCTAAAAACGTATTGAAAAACGGCAGGGAAATGAGGTTCAAACTGTCGAGAATAGGACGTCAGAACGGGCATTTTCACTTTCTCTTTATTCATGAACAGAAAGAGCTAAAAATAAGCGGTTTTCTTTACAGAAGAGCTCAAGTCTCGCAAAATTTGCATAATTATATCCAAGTAACGTTGACCCCGAGACTTTGTTACTATCGGCGATAGTAAAGGACGAGGCAATGGAGGACGTTTTAGATCGCATTAGGTTGGAGGGGTGTATGTCGCATTAGGCTGGACCGGGCGATGTCGCATTAGGGCGCATTAGGTTGGAAAGGGTTAATGTGGTAAAATATGAGACTCAAAAGTTTGGTTGGCTTTACATTTTTCTTCAAATTCACGTGATCATAAAAATTTGAATTGTGGCCTGGCTTTTGAGAAAAAGATTTTTTATTTAGAAAACAGTTTTCAAATAATCTCAGGCACTATCTTTCAAGAGAGGGTTTTCCAGCTTCAGCACAATAAATTAATATTTACAGGTATTCTAAAAGCCCTGTCAGCAATTATATGGGGATTCTGGTGATGAAGAAGATTTTTTTATGTTTATAACCTAACCATAAATAATGGAATTCAATGAAATTTTCAGTCTGGGGGGAGAAGGAGATGAAGTGGGTTTGCTTTGACAACAGGTATTCACAAAAGAAGGTGGGAATAACATTTAAACCTTTTCTGGCTAGTCAATTGTTACACTGAATGCTTAAGATGGTTGGGTTGAATATCACATACATCTCAAATGATTCAGCTCAGACAAGGAATTTCATCTCTAGTTTTTAATGTGAGCCTGCCTTCATTTTATTACACTATGGTTTATTGGGTTTTCTGTTAACTGATATACATAAAATATATATGCTAAAATACCTTTTGAAATGTGAGACAATAATTATTTAAGAACAGTTTGCAGAATATCTTTTGAAGGTATTATTAAAATCTGTATGGTACTCATTATGAAATCATTGAAAGTGTACTCTCACATTCTCTGCTTGACACATTCCTTACATATTCAATTCTTAGATTTTAAGCCAAGAGGATAGTCATAAATTACTTTCTTTCCACCTACCAGAATTAGCTGCAAATAATATTACCTTTACATACAGTTTTGTCACTCAAATCTGTGCGATATCCAGTAGAGCAAAAACATGTGAAAGATCCCTCTGTGTTTTCACAGTTCGCATTCTCAGAACAGACTGAAACTGTCCCATTATCAAAACACTCATCAATGTCTGGGAGAAAAGAAGGAAATCATAAATTGGTAAGAACATTGAAAAGTAAAAGAAAATAAAAATTCCTAATTGGAACAGAAATGCTGCTATACACACAACTAAATTATAGGTTAAAAAAAAGGATAGGCCAGGAGGTTTGGAAATCCAAAGCAATATGTCAACTAATCTTCAGTGTAAGAAAAAAACAAGAACTTGAGAATTTTCTCTAATTTTCAAAACTTCAGAGTGCATGTCCATGAAAGTTCTATACATATTCATTGTGAACCTAAGGGTGAGAGTGCAGAAACATAGATCTAACAAAATGTTCAACAGATTTGGAGAGCACACAAAGGGAGTCTACAATTGTACATCCTTTAGCTTTGCTGAGTAACCAGCCTTAAAAGTAAATTTTATTTTTTTTATCCAGATTGCCACTGTGCCAACTCATATGGATGTTGTCATTCCCAATGCAAGTGTACTGTATGGACCAAAAAAGCTTATGAAAAAATTATTTAATGGTATTGTTTAATTCCACCTTTAAAACAAGACATTACTTTCTATTGCTATATATCAGATCTAACTTTAAGAGAATAGGCAGTACAAAGATAGGAAAGAAAAAAAAAAACAACTCAAAGGAATCAGTGCAAGACAAGGTTTGAGCGGGAAGGTTGCTGAGAAAATATCAACCTGGCTGACAGATGATTTGAAGACAAGCAGTTACAAAGAGTTAAAATTACCCTCACAACTGCTTCCATCCCAAGTAAACCCTTCAGGACAGCCTGCACATACATAACCCACAGTACTGTTCTCCTGTTCAGAGGCTGGTATGTCTGTACAATTTTCACCTTCACCACATGGGGAATCTGCGCAACCATCAACATCCTGATCACAGTCATCACCTGAAACATATTTGCAAAAAAAAGTTGGTACAACTTACTTCTTATAGCATAAACATCCAAACCCTAATCAACCATCACCTGAAGATGCCTTGCAAAGAAAAGACAGACAAAAAATTCTGTGCAAATGTCTTTTTTCCCTCATGGAATTTATTTTGTAACTTAATTTTTTATTATTATGTATTAAACTAAATGGTTTACTCACCTTTTGGCAAAAAGAAGTCCTAATAACTCTTGAAATGTAGTGAAAATATCTGATGCTTCAACCCATCCTTGCATCAAAATTGACACCTATCGTTCAATAGCACAGATCAAGAATTACATTTGTGGCATGGTTTCTTTTCCGTCCTTGTTTTTCAGCGATGCTTCTATGCACTTCATTGGTGTTGTTTGTAAGAATGGCCATGTCCTCTAATAGATGAAATGCCGCAAACTTTTCTACATGCACATCAAACACCTTAGCTACTTTTGGGTCTTATAGCTTCTCCAGGCTCCTCAAAGCTTTCTTAGATTTCTTCTTTCTTAATCCAAATATCTTTAATAAAATGCGATTAAAGGAATTGAAAGGCCACTAAAGCTAAAAACGTATTATGGTTTTTCTTATGTGGATGGATAGTGTTTGCTATAGAGAGGCGGTGGCTTTTGATCAATTTTAACTACCTGATTCTACCATCATTTTGTTTCTCCACTGTATCAGCCTAGTAATTGTAAGTATCTGGTCCCATTTTAGCATTCCAGTCTTCCTGCACAACAAGAACCCTTTTCTTTGAGATCTTTGCAATGATGGAATCCAGTTGTTTGTAGGAAAAAAGAAATTTTGTTTGTAGAAATGTTCTATTTCTGTACCTGCATAGCAGATTTTGGGGCCTAGACTTGAATGGTGCTTACATTTTGTGTTGCAATTATGTATAGTGCCAAGCACATAACCCATTTAAATATGAAAGCAAATCTATACACTAAAATCACAGCCATAAAGGATTTAAAAAATTGCTTTCTTGTTTCCTAAATAATAATAACATTAACATAAAACTAAAAAATATTGCCACTCTTCAGCACCATTTCCAGTCTTAAAGACCCCTATACTGGTACATTTCCTTTAGTTAATGTGGGTAAAGTAAACAAACATAACATTAAACAGTTCCATCCAACTAATCTTGAGAAGGCATGAAAGATCTCAGAAAATAAATCAAAAGTTGATGTGCTAAAGGAAGCATATCAATGTGGGAATATCTTATTTATTGTTGATAAGAGGATTTTATAAGTGTCTAAAAATATGTTAATATGTGCACAAAGCAACACAAAAGACAAATGCATTACTAATAAGTGGAGTGCACTGTCTAGGCTTGTTTTAATCATTAATTTAAAAAAAGCTTATACTGAGGTCATCATCATCACGTACCTTGTCTGGAATAGAAATTGGCAATCATGTTCCTCCTTTAACCTTATAAAGTTGTTATTGCTACCCTTGCCTATTGCCCATGACTTAAAACTTTCAATAAAAGTTATTCTCTGTCTACCTCTCTTGTGTTTGCACTCAATCTTTCCGGTGATTGCTAAGTGTTCTAAACCCTTGAGTTGGCAAATATGGCCCAAAAACTGTAGTTGCCTCTATCTTATGACTTATTAGCAATTGCTTGAGATCAACTTCTTTCAGTACCTTTTCATGTGACTTTTTTTCTGTCCATGATATTCTCATCATTCTTCAGATAAACCTTTTCTCTACTGCTTCTAGTTTTATCTCTTTCTTTGTTTATTGTCCACCACTCACTACCATATAAAAGTACTGACCATACATATGTTTCAATTACCTTTATTTTGGTTTTCATACTTATGTTTCTATTTGCCAGTATTGTTTTCATTTTTTGGAATGTATCTTATGCCGTGATTATTCTTTTACTTATTTCACATTTGCATTTGCCATCTGATGTATCAGGTAACCTAGATATTTGAATTTTGTAACTTGTTTGATTTGTTCCACTTTGCTAATGAGATTGCTCTTGCGGTTAGAGGATTTCTTTGAGATGACTATACATTCCAGTTTCTTTACACTGAAAGACAGGCACATTTTTTCGCTCTCTAAAACTACAGTATCTAGAATTTTTTGGGGTTGTTTGCCAGATTCTGCCATTAAAAGTGTATCATCTGCATACCTGAGATTATTAAGATTCTCTCCAATTATTTTTAAGCCTGAAATATCAAGATTCCTTAAGATTGTTTCACTATATAGGTTAAAAAGATCATGAGACATTACACATCACTGCCTTACACCTCTTTTGATGGATTTGAAATCAACATGCTCTCCTTCAATTCTTACAGATGCAGTCTGATGCCAGTATAAAGTTTACTAATTTTTCTAGCATTTATAAAGCAGCTCTATATGTTTTGCTTTCTCAAAGGCTTTAGAATAATCAATCAAACAATGGTGGAAATCTTTTTGCAATTCTATACACCTTTCCATAAGCGTACTGAGGTACAGCAGGCAAAAAATTGTCGTATCACCCTACCATCTGCACATTAAATATAAGAGCTGAGATGGAAATGCTTTCATTTACGCAGTTAGGCTACATTTTTAGCTTTGGTAGGGTATTATCCTAAACAAATGAGTCAAACTGCTGAGATTTTTCATTGAATCACCGTTTATTTTGGACATTTCTGAAGCACTTTTGCACTATTACAATTCTTTTTCCACCTGCTATACTCACCTGTGTAGGCTGGCCAGCAGGTGCACACAGTGATTAGAAATTTCCCATCTGCACTCTCTGGTTCTCGAGTCCTTGACCAATCACAGGTGCCATGACCACTACAGTTAGTGCATACAACAATATCCACGGAAATCACATCAGACTTTCCTTTGCCATCGAAGGCTCTCAAACTTGAAACATCAACAAAAAAAAATGTAAAACATTTGAATGTGACTGCTAGTCACTGCTGCACTGCCAACACCCAATACACAAACATGTAAAACATCTGAATGTGACTGCTGCACTTCCAACACCCAATACGCAAACATGTAAAACATCTGAATGTCGATGCTGCACTACCAGCATCCAAAACACAAACACGTGAAACATCTGAATGTGGCTGCTAGTCACTGCTGCACTACCAACACCCAATACGCAAACATGTAAAACATCTGAATGTCGATGCTGCACTACCAGCATCCAAAACACAAACACATGAAACATCTGAATGTGGCTGCTAGTCACTGCTGCACTACCAACACCCAATACACAAACATGTAAAACATCTGAATGTCGATGCTGCACTACCAGCATCCAAAACACAAACACATGAAACATCTGAATGTCGATGCTGCACTACCAGCATCCAAAACACAAACACGTAAAACATTTGAATGTGGCTGCTAGTCACTGCTGCACTACCAACACCCAATACACAAACATGTAAAACATCTGAATGTGACTGCTGCACTACCAACACCCAAAACCCAATACACAAACATGTAAAACATTTGAATGCTAAACACTGCTCCACTACCAATAATCCTCACAAATTATTATCAACAAGTTTCCAGTATTAAGCCTCAAAAAACAATGTGCATTTCTGCCTACACACCGGCTTATTGTATCAGGACTTAAGCTCATTGATTTGAAAACAACTTTGTTAAAAAATGGTAGCCTATTGTGATTCAATTGCAGACATCCTAAGCTATATTTGGAAACATGGTTCAGTGTGCAGGGGCCTCTTTTTATTGTTTAATTTGATGATTTGCAACAGTATTATTGAAAAAATGGTTGTGGAGGATATCTGCCTGAGAATAGATCATTATTGTACAACTCAAGATGTCTTTCAATTAAATGGACTAGCTTTGGCCTCCTGTTGGAAAGGATTGTGTACCTCTTATACATTTGTCTGGCTTCATTGGTAGTAGAACTACCATTAGTCAAATTAAAGCAACGTTTATGGATGATACTAGTTTTCAATTGGCTACAGCAGAAAAGTTGGGCATATGCTTTAGCCAGTTGGGAATGATGTGTTTAGCATGTTGGTCCATATACCATTCAGGATTAAGTTACACTTTAGATACAACATATGCCAGTTCAGAAGAATAATTTTGACATTTTTTTGCAACCAAGTGCAAACAGTTTTACATAGCCACGGTTTAACAGAATTTTAAGAAATAAAATCTATATTTGGAGTTGAAAAAACAAAATTTACACAACAAAATAAAAGAAATTTACGAACACTTATATTGATACAGGAGAAAAAAGAAATGAAATGCACATTTCTCCCCAAGAATGGTGAAAGCAGCATTTTAGTCCAAACAAACTAAACAGTAGGTATCAAATGAACATTCGATGGGCAAAAACTCATAAATTCAAAATTGATTTTATCACATTAGTGCTAAAAAAAAAGATTGCACACATGTTTTAGACTCTATACGTTAGCAAAAAAGAGGATTGGAGGGAAGCTTTGCCTTGTAGAATTCTCCATTTGAAGAATGATTAAAGTCTGAGAGATCGCTAGATTTTTGTAAACAGATTCCTTTTTGGTATTTTTTAATAACTTTTAATGTACTGTGGCACTTGCTATCACCCTAATGATTTTTTCGGATCACCAGTGAACAGTCCCATTGAGCATACGTTTTTTAAAAATGGAAGCACTTCTTTTTCTTATAGTAACTCTCTCAAAAATATTCATGCATTTAATTCATACTATAGTGTCAGGAGGCCAACAGACTTATTTTAAAGTTTTAATGCTTTTAATTTGGCATTTCATTTTTGCCACAATGAGACTCACAATATCAATAAAAGGAGTTATAGAAAGTCCTGAAAATAGGACACGGGTGAAATTAGATACTGAAATTGATGTTGAGCTTTCAGTTGAATAGAAGAATATCAGCAGCTTTGATCTGTGTCTGAAAACCAGGTGGCAAAGATAGCCGAAGGTGTAGTTCTAAGAAGCCTAATGTTTCCCGCTATTTATGGTGCATATTAATTCAGACCGTGTATATTGGTGCAAATTAGCTTTTTTCATACACTTTTAACTTCACCTATTAAAATGTTGATTTCCATATGAGTCTACTAAGAAAAAAGAAAGAGAATTAGACCTCTTACACTGGCAAAATCTAATTGTAAAATTTTCAAGGGTACTGGAATGAAAAGATGGTGTTATCATGGAGAAAATCATGTCAGAGAAGACTAGTGATAAAACAAATGATTTTTCAAAGATTAGTGTCAGAATTGATCAAACATGTTTTTTTTTAGTTTACTTCACTTGTGAGTCAATAGTATCAATTGATGTAAAACTATGGCTGAATTATTTACCTTTAGATTATAACATTGTTTTTCCGCTCTTGGTAAGCAGTTCAACATGGAGTGGCAAGCACTGTTTTATTTATCACTCAATCTAATTCAATTTCACTTATATTTTCGACCAAACTAATTATATCTAATAAAAATAAAGATGTAACATTTTTTGCTTTTCTAATTTTTAAAAATTTTGGTAGGTACTGCATTAGAATTTTTTTTTTTTTTTTTTTTTTTGCAAAAGTTTTGTCTTCTTCCAAACACCTCACCCCATTACAGATTTTGGTCCTGAGATACTACAACTATTGGATTATTGAGGTTTGCTATGTAAGTCAAAGATCTAGCTTCTAGCACTGACCCTAAAACTACTGGATGATTGGGGTCTGGTATGTAAGTCAATGAGTTAGCTTTTGTGTCCAGGCTGACTATGTCTGTGTCCACAGGATCAACAAGCTCAATAGAGACTGCATCTCCATCAGGGTCGTTGGCTGAGAACTGCAGTGTTGACTGCTGGTTCTGTATCACATGCCATCTGTTTTGGACACTCAGTGGAGTTTTCAGGTTTAGGACCGGAAGTTCATTGTCTGGAAAACATGAAAAATTTCATCAACAGTCATTAAATTTTGAACTGAGAATTTGTATATGTGTGCCACATTGAGCATTTACAATAATGTCATCAAAGAAAAGAGAAAAAGCTATTTCACAAGTTTACAACCATGTAGATGGGATGTTGTGTGTTTCAGACCTGGCCCCACATTCAATGATTCATACCCATTTCAGGTCAAGTTCAAACTTCATTGCCAATGTGTTACTTTGATTAGTTGAACTCAAACGAAAGGGTGTTGCTTGGAATAGCTGAGTTGTTTCAAATCTCATTTATAATCACTAGTGTTTTAGCCTTGCACATGGTTACTGCCCACAGTGTGCCACTGCAGAAAAGCATCAGCAGAGTGCTTGGCTGGCTGCATAACTGTCTTTGTGGTTGACAAGAGTTCAAAACAAAAGTGCTTGTTTTTAGGAGAAAAAAAAACAATGAACACAACTCAGATCTGACTTTTATTGAGATTGATTTTTGTAATGTAAATTGTAAGCTCTCATCTAACTTATTGTTAAACAAAAAGCTACACCAACTATGGGTTTTTGCCTCTGTAGGAAGGAGTTAAAAAAAAAAAAAAAATTATGACCACAGTCAATAATCAAAGTAGTTTGGAGAGACAGGTCCAAATTCACCATCATGAGACTGTTTTGTAATTGTGTAGGCCTAAGCGATAATGGAGTTAATCTAGATCTGGATGGAGTCTAGACTAGAATACCATCCCACATTTATCTTGAGCTAATCTATAACTGAAGCTTACAAAACATCTAAATGTAGATCTAAGTAAAATGAGATTTTGTTTTATTTATACATTTTTTTTTTCATTGCAAGAGAGTTTTATCTATAACCCAAATGTAATCTAAATCCAAAAAGAACTACATAGATTAAATATTCACTCAATGTTTTTAACTTCATATATATTTTTTTGTTCTAATCTACCACAGACGGTTTAATTTTTTTACTTTGACAATATTTATTTCTAATTATTGACTTATATTTGGAAGGAACTACTGCATTATTTACTGAAAGCAAATTAATTTGGCAGTGTAAGTTGGCAGCTTTTCAACAT
>BLXT01006948.1:1257664-1272800 GCA_019648995.1 Plakobranchus ocellatus | reverse complement strand
TATATATATATATATATATATATATATATATATATATATATATATATATATATATATATTTGTCACAAAAGATCATCATTACTGTTAAATTTAAATCTAAATTTAAAATAAATATATGAACTAAGATATATCTTTTATTCAAGACTAATGTTCAGCCAAAACAAATGTTTTTCATCTAGAGACATGTGAAGTATGCTTAACAACAATAGAAGTCATGACTTGCTGTTAAGATTACAAAAAGCATTCAAGACCACATAGGACCTTATGAAGAAAGGCATGGGCTTTGACCAGTTGAAAGATTTTTTATGTTGCAGGATGCGACTTTGAAGGGATAAAGAGTTAATAAATACAAGGAAATGGAACTCTATAATCAAATTTGAAAGTGTAACAATTTATGCTGTGCATTTGCAACAGGGAAGCTTTAAGAACAATTGCTTGATTTGATGCAGTTAAATTTCCATTTCTATAATGATGAACATCTTTATTAAAGCTTCTGAATGTTTAAGAGATGATGGCACACTCATTTGAAAAAAAAAAAACTCACTTCAAATAGCCAATGCCATTTTGATAAATAAATCAAGCTGACAATTCAATTGCATTATATAATCAAAGACAGTTATGAAAATATATTCTTATTGAGCCCGCAACTGACAACAAAGGATGCAATGTGGGTTATAAGAAGATTATTTTTTATGGGTTTTTTTAAAACAAGAATGTGGAGCAATTAGGTTACATTTTTTTGGCCTTTCAGTCACCTGACAAGTCAGGCGTCAATCTGAGATCATGAATGATGGAGAATTTAAGTATCATCATTAATCAATACATAGAGAGTCTATAATTTACCTGTGTTGAAGGTATTCTTGTCCAGCTTTGTTGTTAGATCTGTGAATGTGAACCCAAAGTTTCTGAACTGCACAGAGTTTGAAAAGCCCACTTCAATTCTGTAATTTCTGATGAAGGGCCATCTCATTGCTCTTGCTTTGTATGTCACAATGGCATATGCTGATTGACCATCAGTAACGTAAACACATTGGAATGTGTTTGTAAGTCTCTGAATGTCAAAAAACACCACAATACTAAAATATTAGGCCCTCTCTCTGGATTAAATTGTCTAAATTTTTGGAAAAATTTTTTACAGGCAATAAAGCTTCAAACAGGTTGCTCCTGGTCAAGTTTTTACGGTATCTACACAAATTATAATAGTCAAAATACTACTTTTTATGATCACATTTCTAAATATATAAACATATCAAATTCCAAGCATTGATCCTAGCAATAATGAAGTAAAATGCATCATCTAATATCGATATTGCTAGTTTTATCCCTAAAAGACAAATCTTTACATCCTTAGTACCACAAATAGGCAAACAAAGAACCTCTGTATCACAAATAGACGGTCCAATAATGGGCATTGTAAAACATAATGATTATGATTACTTTAAATTTTTAAGCACAAGAAGCCCTCTTAACTCACTTGAGACTGGCCCCAAAACTGCTTCCCGTTTCCCCCAAACTGGCAATTTAGGGGTATTTTCAAAAATTCATAAAATTACAATTTTCATTTCTTTGCTTCGATCTTTTGACACAACAAACTTCAAGATACAAATATTTAGGAGATGTTTACTGTAAAACAACAAGTTGTTAATTTGTTTTAATGATTTATTAACAAGTAGCAAAATTTAGTGTTTACGAAAAATGTCTGAGCTGTATCTAGATTTAGGTCTAGGTTTAGAAGAAGAAGTGGTTGCCTTAGAGGTAGATTTAGATCCAATTTGTTTAGAAACCACTGCTACTGGTTCGTCAGAATCAGTATATCCGACGTTTCTACAACATATTCAGGATCAGCATCGTCACTTAGATCTAGATCTACTTCAAATTCAGGGTCTGAGTTGTGATCGGCGCTAGCCATGATGCTCGCAACAACAAAGATAGAAACTGAAACTGGTTTCAGATCTACCCCTGTCTTCCCCTCCCGATAATTCAAAAAGTCACCGACCGATCTTCGAGAAACTCCGCATGAAACAAAACAAAAGGCTTAACTAACATTCCCGGCGGGTGTGCTCACTTGAGGCGCATAATAACAGCAATATTTAAGTAGTTTGGTAATGCGCCCGGGGGTGCTGCATCCGCCCAGAATGACTGATCGGTGATGTGCCAAAACGCGGCGCATCTGTCTCAAGTGAGTTAAACATTGAGCTGCGGAATCACAAGAAGCCAATGGTTGTAACCATTTTTTTGAAGAAAAAAAAAACTATGTTGAAATTTATTCATACTCAATTTAAAAGAATCGTCCACCTCAAAATATTAAAAATACTTTGAAATTTTCATGTTCACGTTACAAGAAAGTTATGTATGTTTGTACAAAAATAGCTTTTTACATCTGCTGTATTCTGTCTTTGAACGTAAGTGATAAAAATTTTGCTTTTGTTCTAGGCGCATCACCATTGAAAACTCATAAATAAGATCCTTAAGATGCACTAGCTGTTGATATGATAGCATTAAAAATAGGAACAGGCATTCACAAACTCAAATATATTGCAGCAAAAAAAGGAATTCCACAGAGGTACATAAAAATCTTCAGATTTTAGTAGATTTGCTAACCCTTGCAAGCGGCTTTAATTATTACAACGGCCAGAAAAGAACTTTTTTGCTTATTCTAAACAAAAAATGCTAATTTCAAAATTGACTTACTTTCTTCACACTCAATAAGTGTATACAAGCTAAAAAAAAATTACAATGGATAAATCATGCTATTTTGCTTCTTAAATTTGTTTAATATTTTAGTATTCAGAACAGAAACGCAGTTGTCCGTAGATTAGAATGGTAGATCTAGATTAGCTACAAACACATAAGAAAGGGACACAATCAGGTCTAGGCTAATCTACCACTGTGATGTTAGATGTATACCTGTTTAACTCATTTATTCACATACAGATTGCAAAAAGCTGTTAGGTGCAATATGAATATAAAAAAAAATTGATCTAGAACTGAAGTAAAATAACACAAGTAAAAATCAATCTAACAAAGTTTTTACTTTTTCTTTCCTTCATTTGCTGATTTATGAGACAGCTTAAAGGCTCTGCATCTTTGATCAAATGTTAACATTCACACAGTGCACTTCGCTAAAGAGAAATCCCAATTCTTTTCTAATTTGTCAATAAAAAATGATTCTTACATATAAACATGCTTCTTTTGCGCCTGATATAATGATAAGCTCTCACCGTCTGGCAGTATAACTCGTAGTATTGCTTATATCTCCTTGTAAACCAGTAGCTGGTCAAGCGGTATCTGGCATATATCTGGCAGTATCTAGAGTATGCGTACAAGCTTGATGGCTCAAGTTTGTCCCAGGTGACAACCAATGCTGTTGTAGGATCAAACCTTTTCACTCCAAGGGTTTCTTTTATCTTGTGACAAAAGTACATGAACTTAGTCTTACAATCAAAGTGATTGATTCTATGATCATCACATATCACAACCAAAACTTTACACTTGAAATATTGCAATTTCAGGGTTACTTATTTTCAGTTATGATTTATGAGCAGGATGTAAAAGCTTTAAGTATACATTTTTATGGAGAAAAAAATTTTTGTCTCAGTCCTGGTTTTGCACATTTGAAAATTATACTTACGGTATTTCTTTGAGTCAAAACTAAATTTTGGAAGGCCCAGCTTGCTTTGATTATGTCACAAAATGTATTTTTTATAAATTAGAGAAAATAACTTTAAGATGTTACCTAAAGTAAAGTAAAATATCTTTCCTGTGAATATCTATGACACCTGTTTTATCATACTCTTCAAAATAAATTTTGAATTCCTCTTTAATAACATTGTATCAAGTTTGAAAGATTTAAATAAAAAAACATTTTGATGCCTTTCAATTGCTATAACTTTTTTGCCCATCAAGTATTATTATAACTACACACCTTCATATGTGGAACGGATTTCATCATTAGCCACATAGATTTATCACATTAAGAGGATTGATTTCAAATCTAAAATTATTGACAAGACTTGAGGTATTACAAAATGGATAGTCACATATGCCTGGAGGGCAAATGCTTTCTTTATATCGCCCTTGAAATATTGACATCGCCATGCATATTGCTTGAAAAGCTGGCACAGTCACCTAATGCGATTTGACCTCTGCAATTTTGTGTTGCTATACATAGTTTGGTAATCAAGTGTTTGAAGTTATTCTTAGTTAATTAAAAACTGAGAGATGGTGCCTGAATATTCTATTTCATTTTGATACGTTCCCTTTGATGATTGACAAGTACAGTCAACACTGCTTAAGTCAAAGCCGCATAGTTGATTTTCATTCGAGTCAATCTTTTTACTTGGAACCGCCCCTTTTACAGACTTTTTGTGAAAGACCACTGCATAACTCGATTTTTATCTAAGTCCATTTTTTGATGTTTGGCGCTGCTCCTTAAAGAACGCTTTTCCTTCCTGTCACAAAGTAAAAGTGTAAGTAGGCGTTTCAAAACAAGATGTTTTGAACTTTAAGTAACCCTAAGCAGACACTGTGAGTTGAGTGGGAGTATGCTATGCGCAAAAGGCGTAACGAGGAACAAAAGGCAGCCATGGGTTCACGTAGGTTGGAAGAACAGTTCCGGCGTAACGGGGTTAGATCACCTTGTAATGCATCTTGAGCTCATGGTCACTGCCTCCTCACATTAGTAAGGGGGAATTTTGTACCCAGGTTAGGGTCACAGACAAAAGGGTTTCTGCTGGGAACTATGTGAAAATTGTGTGGTGTCCATCCCTCGGCCGCCCACACTACCGGTTCGATCTGCATATATATTGAATCTAGTTCAGACCCTGCAGAAGACCTCCCCATGATCGCAGAAGAAGCAGATTAAGTCTCCGACATTTGACTCTAGAAGCTCGTTGTTAAATTGCTTAAGTTTTAACTTTAAAGTTTATAAAAAGGTGCAAGTATTTGCCTTAAGTTGGACTAAAAGTCCTAACTGATATAATCAGAATAAGATAGCTCTCTTTGCCCAAAGCCTAAACTTCTCTGTCCGAGGTGAGTATACGTAAATATTATAAGAGTTGTAACATTTTTTCAATATAGGTCTAACATCAAAGATATTGATTTGTGATTATCTTGAATTCTTGACTAGAAAGGACAACTAACTAACATTGGAGTGTCAGTCAGATGAGCTATTATTCTTAAATGGAATGTTTCATAATTGAATTCTCCTTTAAATATAGTTACAGGCTCGCACTAAACATAACTATAAATGCAGAGTAACTACAGGTCCATTGCTAATGAGCTCTATATTAAAATAATAGAGTTAATGCTCTAGATGATAAATTTATACTTGAGACCAGGCCCTGTCAGCTTTTTTATGAAAGGTAAGTATACTATCCAAACTCAGGGACTACTTAGTAAACACAATGCACCCAATATTTTATTTTCAGTTGAGCAGGCTGCCATTGGCATTGGTACTGTCGTTGGTGTTGGTGTTGCTATTGGTGTTGCCCTAGCTGTAACCATCAATGTAGCCACCGTCGTCAACGTTGCCGTCATCTTCATTGTTGCCGTAGCTATTGGTGTTGCTATTTCTAAGAGGAACCATTGTAAAGCTACTGTGGTATAGCTGGTTGGCAGTTGTTGTTGTCATCATCATCACCTACATCTGCCCTGTAGTTGTCAACAGTCACACTGGAGTTTGTCAAACCCTTGTAGTATCACATCGCATATAAATTAATAATACCCTAAACTGCTGGTTTCCTCAGCTTTATTGAGTTTAATTTAAGATAATTGTTTAAATCTTTGTAAGTTAATGATTTATCCTCACAATATAACACACACTATTTTAAGAGATTTTGTACATCTCATTTTGGCCAAATCTATTGAGAATATTACTTTGTCGTGTATAACCGCTCGATCTTTGTATTATAATCATAAATTTGTGACTATTTCTTTATTATAACTTGAATCGGACTTTGAGTTTAATGTTTTCTGCTTAGTTGAAAGTATCCAATTTCATATCACGCACTGCAGGTGATTAAAGTGTGCTTATACTTGCGTAGCCTGCGTGTTGTGACACTCCCTCTAATCTATAAAAATGTTAGTTACCGATACACATGCCAATCCATGCATGTGCTAAAGGCTAGCCTTTTACTACATGTATCCAATTCTCCAGGGCTTTATTAGTCGCAGGATTGGGCCACAGCGGGGAGTTATAATTTTGTGGGTGTGTTTAAGCAGGAAGGGTGTTGCTCATCATAGGCCAACAGTCTAGTCCAGAGGCAGGTGTTGTTTGAGATCTATTCACACTTATTACATCAGCGATGACCACTGTGTTGTCCAAGACCATGTTGGCGGCTTTGTCTAAACTTCAAAGTGTGTGTCTCTCTCTTTAGCACTGAGACAGAGTGACTGTGACCATCAAGCATGCTTATCACTTCCAAACAAAATGTGTACGTATGGGGGAAGAAAAGAAGAGGGAGCAGTGGCCAGCTGGTTTTGTTGGGAGATGCGCACAGTAAGTGTTGAACAATTAGACTTGCCTGTCTTGGTCTTATCAATGTTAGTCCCCTCCCAAACCCATTACACCTCCTCCCTTTTTCCTCAATTGAAGAACAAAGACCATAGGACCTAGTGAATTTTCACTGTAGTCAACACAATACTGCTCTGATTTAGATAGTAGATCCATCTATCTGCCCATCTAAAAACATGTGCACCCCCAGCCTGGGTCAGTCTTAGGCTAGAACTAAATGCTAAAAGAAGGCCATCACTTGGGTGTCATACAAACCACATTGAAATATAAGATCCATAACGGAAAACTTAGAGCAAAGCAACAGAATACATGACATTGTCCCTAAAACACAAAATTGAGCTTATTAAGAAGTATGGTAGCACACAAAAAAATGGAAAAAAACAAAAACAAATAAAAAACCCTAAAATCTCAATGACAACAATAACAAAAATCAGAAGGATGCTTCAATGAATTTGGTGTACTTGCTAATGCTGTTAAGACAGCAATGAAGAAGATGCATTATTTTCAGACATCTGGCACCATTAAGTTAAGCATGACTGATCAAAATATGATGATCTTGGGAAATTAAGCTAGCTCAATTAGTTTAGTTCACAGTCAGGGCCTCAAATATCCAATTTAATAGCTTGGTAATGAATATAAAAACAAATGAACCTGTGAGCAATTTTGGTAAAGGTAACAGAGCTTTTCTGCAAATATCCCCCTAATAAAAAAAAATGTGTGCATATATATAAATATATATTTATATATATATATATATATATATATATATATATATATATATATATATATATATATATATATATATATATATATACACATACACCTATGTAGGGAGAGAGACAGACAGAGAGAGAGAGCGTTTATGTGCTTTAACCAAGGCAGATAACTAAAAAAATCAAATAATTTGGTCATTTTAATTATGTCCCCTGGACATTGTCTTTATCAGTGTTGACTGTAGTGAACACAAGCATTATGATGCAGAGTTTTGATGAGGTCAATATTTTAAAAAATTAGCAATCTTTATTATTGCTTTTTCTGTTGGAAACCATGACATTGGCATTTATTTTTCAATAGCTGGTCTGACCCTCATTACTCATAAAAACCTCTTATCAAACAAAACACGTTCAAACCATTACTGTATAGAGGAATGGTAAAGGAAAAAAGTCATGTTCAGGAGCATTTGTTTAAATTTAAAATAATTAAAGCTACATGTAATGGCACTTGCTATTCAAGCAACAGTTTCTATTTGCTTATATGGTGAGATCTCTTGACTCTGATTACATATAAAAATGTTAAAATACAGCAGACTATTATAATTCAATGTTGGCAACAACAGAAAGATTACCTCAGCCTTAGCCCGGTCAAATATTGAACTTGAGGCAGCATCTACAGCAGATGCAGTAAGTTGCCCATTTGTCCGTGCTCTCTCATACAGTTGATAATAAACCTGTAACATGTTCATGTAGGAGTCAAGATTGTAATCTTCACTTTCACATTATTGACAAACTTATTAAAGCTTTTACAAATAATCAACATTTTGCTGCTGCTGTACCACTATTAACTTGGTTCTGTTGCTAATATCCTACCACTGGCACTTCTACTGCTGCTGCTCACACTAAAGTTACTATTAAGTACTTTTTTGAGCTAATTACAGATTTCAGGCTGATTTCCCTATCCCTTGCAATATTGATAAATCTCCCTCCAGATTTTAGGAGAAAATCCCATACCATTGACCATTGTAGAATCTGGGACACCAATAAATGACTCTGCATGTTTTAGGGAGAGTTCCCTAACCACTATGAAATCTGGGCCAGTGATAAATCTCCCAACAGAGCTTCCCAACCACTGTCCTACTGATGCTCCCATAAGATAAACATGATGTTATTTCTCTGACTCCGCCTTTCTAAACAGCATTTGGTAAAATTCGACTATAAAATAGCAATATACTTTGAGCACTTCAATACTACCTTTCCTTCATTGAGACGATTTGGACCGTGCCAAAAGGGAGCTAAGACTCCCCACTCATTCAGATTTGGCGACCACAATCGGCGGAAAGGCCCAAATCTGATAAAACCATTTGGGAAGACCTGGAAATCGCACATGGATACAAAATTAGTTGGAATACTAGCCATGCAAATGACATGAAACTGCTGGTTTGATCTAAGAGAAAAGATGGCTGGTTTTTCAATAAACAAAAAGCAATGTAGATACCAAAATGCTCTATTTTTTTAAATGGTATATCACAAACAAACAAAAGTAGTTGAGCATGCTAGCCAAGAAAATGGCATGACACTGTTTGTTTGGTCACTGAAAACAATAGCTCTTTTATAAGAAAAGAAAAATAACTTAGACCCCCATGTTCTCTATTGTCTTTATCTCTTGTTTCATTACTACTAGAGTATCACATATTTTTAGTAATCCAAACAAACCAAAGGCATAACCGAGTATAAATACTGTGTACACTCCGTATTAGGTTATCGTATTCAATTGAGTATGAAAACCGTGTATACACAGTCTTCGTTTTCCTGACCACAGCTGTTCCAATCTTATTTATTTCGTTTTACCAAACCGTTGTGTCACTTATTCCATCACTGGCGCACATCTATGCCTATTCAGTTTCAGAATCTAAGATCTAGATCTAGATCTAGTGTGCATTTTTTAATGATTTGTATGTTTTTTACATTTGTGTCATAGAGTGCATTTTTCCACGATTTTCATTTTTTACATAGATCTATGAAATTTGTCAATTATACTTCATGCTTTGAGGTGTATCACATGCAAAAGAACTACTGTTGACTATTCACTGCATAAGGACAGTTGGATAAATTTTTTTTTTCAAGTAAATCGTTAAAATTTTGACTCAAACCAACTTGCTAAATACTTTTTTCTTTGTTTTAAGCACAAGGGTTTTGAATGTTGAGAGCCAAAAAAAAAAGTTTGAAAGTAAAAATACAGCCTATTTTGAGAAAAAGTATGAAAAAAAAACTTTTTTTATAGAATGATATCAAAATTTTACAAATTATAATGCTAATATAAAACTATCAGTACACCAAGTTTCATAAAGTTAGCTGTATATTTCAAAATATCCATTAATATAATAATATATAAATAATATAATGTTAATACTAATGGCTCGGTATTAACAGCCTCGATATAGCCCAGTGCTCAATGGGTTAAACTTGTTGTTCTATGAAGTTCACATTCTGTTGCTCCTGGTGTTTAAGGCAATGCTATAAAAACAGATTTAAGATCTTCTAGAATTGTACCGCTATCATATATTCTGAAGTTTGATTGTCAGATCCATTCCTAAATTATCTAATGCTTTAATTATTCCTACTGGTATATTATCTGGTCCTGTAGCTTTTCCATTTTCTTTATTGCTGTTTCTTCCTCTTCTTTATGGATACTTGGGCCTTCTATGTTCTTCTCTATTTTGGTTTTTTTTTGCGCCTATCATCTTTAAAAAGATCCTCAACATCTTCTGACCATCTGTTTAATATTTCCTTTTTCTCCATTAACATTATTCCGTCTTTTGATTTGATGCAACCAGGGCTACTGCATTTGATTTTCTTATCACTGACGTTCTTAATTTTAGTATGCATGAACTTGCTGTCTATATTTAGCTTTTGCTCTATTTCCTGACATTGCTGATTAATCCATTCTTCTTTTGCCACGTTTCATTTTATTTTCGCGCATCTGTTGGGTCTTTGCATTTAGCTTCTACATTTTTAAATTCAAGCCTTTCTTCCATTACATCGAGTATTTCTTCGTTTATCCACTTCTTATGCTCTTTATTACCTTTTTTTCGGGACGTTTTTCTCTATGCCTTCATTGAGTGAATTTGTTATTTCTGAGCATAATTCCTCTACTTCTGAGATGTTATGCACAGCTAGAGCAATTTTGCCTTTTAGTTTTTCATCAGATTTTAGTAAGTCAATTAGGAATTTAAAATTAGCATTTGCTTTACTCATTTTCTTAAGTTTTACCTGAAATTTACACATTACTGGAATATGATCTGAATCACATTTGGCTCCTGGCAGTGATTTCGATGTTTTGATGGATGAGGATGTAATCTATTTTGTTTCTACCTCTATCTTTGGGGTTCTTCCAAGTCCACTGTCGCCTAGGGTGGTTTTGACACCAAGTATTTGGATTGGTAAAATCATTGATTTGGCACCATTTAATTAGCCTGTTTCCTCGCTCATTTACAGTCCCTATGCCACTGGGCCCAACAACATCTTCTACTCTTTCATCCTCATCTTTTGCATTGAAATCTCCCATTATTATTATGATGTCCTGGGATTTTAGATAGCCTTTTGCTTTTTCTATTTCTTCATAAAACTTCTTCTTCTACATCTTCACTGTCAGATGTTAATGCATACACTTGAAAAATTCCTAGATTTAATGATTTGGCTACCAATTTAGCTACAACTACTCTTTTCGATATTGGACACCAACTCCCCAGACTTCTTGCTGTTGTTACATCAAATAAGATACCAATGCCTCTTTGATGTGTATGTCCCCCTGAGTAAATTAGAGTTTTGATGCCTAGTTTCGTGGAACCTTTCCCTGTCCATCTTACCTCGGCAAGCTCTAGGATGTTATATTTTATTCTGTCCATTTCTTTAATAACATTTTCTAATTTTCGTTTTTGATGCAATGTACACAAATTCCATGTTGCTATTTTCAATGTTTGATTGATATTAATTTTGCAAGCAGATGTTGGATGACGATATGGAGACACCTGCTGCACACGGCTATCCCTGCTGAATGAGAGGTTTGGATTTGGGTAAGGCAAACTTACATAGGCAGATTCCATCCTATTTCTACCAAAAGGAACACTTGTGGAGAAACTGATCCTGTCACTGATGTAGTCAGTAAACCAATTCCAGCCAGGTCTGCTGCTTCTTTCTAGCACCGAGTCCCCGGCAGCCACACCATATGGGTAGAGAGCTAAACGCATGTGGGAATAACACATAGCAAGGAAACAGAGATAATTTGTGCCTCATAGTAATGTGAAGACATGGACAATCACTTAGCAGTGGTGAAAGAGATGAAAGTGTTTTTGTGAGAGGCAAATTCTCACTGCAGCATTGCTGGAAACAAACAATAAAGAATTATAAAAGTTACTCAATATTGTTCACCTGTGACAGCAGGAAATAAAGACCTATGACAAACAGGGAAAGGAACATGAAAATTATATTATTTCTTCTTCTTGTAACCTGAGATAGTTTACTGGTAACTTTGGCAGTAAAAAAATTGCATTGAAGACAAAGGATGAAAGGATCCAATATGTGACTAAAAAATGAAAAAAATGATTTAATGTTGGGGGGGGGGGGAAAGAGAAATAGAAAGAGAGAGGGAGGGAGAGAGAGAGAGAGCTCTATTAGATAAATAAAATCCATATTGCTTAATTTGCATTCATACAATCTAATTTGACATTTCACCCTGGAATGGAATTTTTTTTCAAAAGTGATTTGCATAATCTGAAATCTGTTAAATTTGATTTTTTTTTTTTTTTAAGCGTCAAGTGCCACCATCATTGAAGTTAGAAGAAAAATTGGGTTGTTTCACTCTTTTCAGCTATGTTTTGAAAAAGAGAAGCTCCAATTACAAATTGGAAAAAAGCAAAGGAGTACCTGTGAGGTAATATATTTATGTAAAGTTGGATATTAGCAGCAGACCCAGGTCAAAAGTTTGTGTCGCACTACTTTGTAAAGAATGAACATAAAGTAGGTGACCACTTTCAAATGTTTTTTGTGTTAATTTACACAGCAAGGTTGCATCCATAAAAACTGATTTTAAAAAACCACAACTTTTTATGCCATTGCTCCCAAAAACTTGAGTTTTATGCATTCATCCATTAAACTTGTTCTTAAATGGCTAATAGAAAATATTTTAAGCATAAGATAGATGACACCTACATTTTGGCAAACTCTGGTACTTTCTTTACATGCACTTTAATTTTGCACACTTAATGTTTGTCAGCTTCTTAATTAAACAACTCTCTTCCAACAGAAGATAACCACTCTATCAAAAAGTCAATGAAGACAAATGATGACTAAAGACCCTCAGTGACATCTAACCTAAATCAAGAGTACTGGGAAAGAATATAGCCCAGTCATTTTCTGTAAACCTGAATTTTCTAACCTTAGTGTGAGTATCTTACTATTAAATCCTCTTTTTTTTTTAAAACGTTTTGATTTATGCAGCTTACCTCTCTGCTGCTTTCGGATATCTGTAATGTAAGATACAAAAAGTAAGAAGGAGAAGAAAAAAGAATTACCAACATTGAATCTCTTTGTGTGGGTGGGTGTATATATTTATATACATTTTTGTCATGGGGACATAAAAATTCATAAGATATTGTGCTTGTATAGTATATTCAGAGTACCACTACTAAAACATGCATATTAAAACATACTTTGAAAATTATAGGGATTTCTCACAGAAATTATTCATAGAATCTTTCAAATGCACCATAATATATATAACGATTATATATTCCAAGAGAGAGAGAAAGAGAGACCGAGATAATCTGATGTTAGTAAAGATACTTTTACACTTCACCATACACACATTTCCTTAAAAGTATTTATGGAAATTGATTTGAACAATGAATGGGTGATTGATAATGATCTAGCGACATTTGGTGTGTTCCCTCCCCCCTTGAAAAAGAAAAAAAAAAAAATACCCACACACTCATTCTCTTATTAAATACAAAATAGTTTCTAAAAAGAAAATGAGACAGACTACACCCTGACTCTAAATAATCAAGATGATCATTTAAAAATAGAATTATGTGATCTGAAAATGAATTGCTCAAACAAACTTACCGCTCTCTGAGAGACCTGAAATAGGAGTGAGGGTGAAGAAAGGTGAAAAAAAGCCTCATTACAAATACAATTATAGTACAAATTTATCAACAGTAAATTATAAAATGCAAATAACATTTTTGACATAATAACTTTTGAAGTCATTTTTTTCCTTTAAAATGTGTTTGCTTTTAACTATGAAAAGCCTCACATTAAAACTTTAGTCACCTTTCACTATTGTTAAATTAACATTATTGAGTTTCATGTTAGGTCATAAATTTTTGTTGCAAAAAAGAAAATTTGACATATTTATTATCTTTATCTCAACAAAAAAGCAAAGGAAAGGAAAGAAAAAAAAATACTGGGCATCAAACTCTAAGATAATGTATAATATTAAACAATAATAGATAAAACCAAATTCACAAATGTACTGAAATTCGCACTTTGAAAGAGATAGAGATAAGCCAGAGTTAGATGGACAAGAGATGTAAAGAATGGCACTTTTTAAGGCTAAGAAATGATTTTCAAAGTCAAAGATATACTCCACAAAACTGTGGCATTTATCAGCCCAACCTGGCAAAGAGAGGCCCAAAACGGAGACAACAGATTGAATGTATGGAAGGCTAATTCAGCAGTGGTTAACAGGCAGCATTAGTTTGAACAAGCCCACTTTTTAATATGTATAGAAAATCTATAGCTTATTGAACATAGGCAGTAAGGGGGTGAAAGAGAGACTACAGAGAAACTTTCAATAAAGTGAAATATCTGGAAGGTTCTGCTTCATATTCGTAATAGAGTTGAGACATTTCACTGAACAATTATGTACTTACTGAATTTTTAAATCTACATGTGGAATGCTTGACATTGTATCATTTCTAAAATTAAATTTCTTAAAATTAATTATGTAGGCTTTTCTATAGTGACAAAAAACAAGTTTACTTTGACTACTGGCTGTGGGTGAAGACAAATTTTTGTTAACAGCATTTTCAAGCAGATACAATTTTTCAGTCTTTTTTTTTTTTCAGAAGTGTTGCATGTGTCATCGCCTCATGGTGATTAGGTCTGGCTACACATTTTGTTCTGTTAAGCTGTCATTGTGAAAGCAATGTGTGGAAAATAAAATGTTTTCAATCCAAGGGTTTTTTTTTGTTATAAAAAGAAAATATTTTTTTTTCCCAATTGCAATAATTATTTTTGTGTATGTAGCTTTCACATAACCTCAGTTGCCTGCTCTTTTGCCAGTACACCAGTTTACACCAAACACAATATTGCTTCTGACATGTCATATATTCAGCTTAGTAAACATTCAAGGGACAGAACATGTCACGAGGCAACATGAATTAGCAGCATCAATAACGTATGCAATAATCTGAGATTGTATCTTTCACATGTCTTGATGCCCATGCATGAGAGTTGCAAATCCCAGTTCTGGTATTTTTTGACCATTAATAAAGCCTGAAATTGATTCCGTGAAGTTTGCTATGGTGAAAACTGGATAGAGATGTATGTTTATTCTTAATCAGGATAAAAACGCTCAAGTGGTATCAAAAAAGCATCCAACTTTTACACTAATTTCAAGTCATGTCTTTATGTTTAGAAGAGTGGAAATATCAAGTGCTGAATTATGTGACATGGCGATTATGTGCAATTCTTTTCAAAAGTGTAAGGAATTGTGTACAGAGTACATTTATTATTGCATTAAATGTACAACTCTAAGTATGAGATATCATCATCATCATCAGGTGCCTTGCTTTACAGCGTTGGCGATCATGGTCCTCCACTTTTTCCTGTCTTTTGTCGCTTCTAT
>BLXT01006948.1:1235199-1254753 GCA_019648995.1 Plakobranchus ocellatus | reverse complement strand
GGGTATTCGACCTTGCCCAAGGGTCTCCCACAGGCTAGCGGAGGGAAGGAGACGCCTTACTTCTCCTGTTTATAGGGTAGGGAGTATGAGATATATGCCTCTTTAAAAGTGTCAGGCATTTTCTGTAGAATATAATTAAGTTAGATGTGCATCTCTTAGTATTTATATACTTAAAAGAATGTGTGTCTTAAACTGCTCTGCCTGTAACTCACATTCAAACCACAGTTCCGTGTCTTTGCAGTCATAATTCTGTGGACAGTAGGCTAGACTGAGTCCTTGACTCAAATTCTCTAGATAAGAGCACCAGTCAAAAGCTGTGGACAATAAAAGTTATGGCTTAGGCACTTGACAAAATGACTGGCAGAAAAGCAACGCAAGGATACTCTCAGCTATTATGATTTTATGGCTTAATTTAAAAAAAACAACAGAATTTTGTTTTCCAGGTTGATCATTTATTTAGTCTCTCTCATTTTTGCTGGAATTAATATTTTAAAGTGCTGATGCCTGTGGTAGGCGATGTTTCACTTGGTCTGAACTGATATGCTACATTATTCATTTTCTAGGAATCTTGACTCTCCTATAGCCTCCACACACACACAAAATTCATATTAAATTTTAAATATCAATGCATTTGAAGTCTTTTTCACACATAAAACACAAAACCATGTAATATTCATTGATGCCAAAATGTATGAAATCAGTTTGTGCATTTTTAAGTAAATTAGCCATAAATATATTTTATAATGAAAAGTCTTCAAATGATCAAAATTACTCCTTAACAAATAAATATTGCTGAAACAGGTCAACAGAATTGCCAAACCTTTAAGCAGAAGTATGATTTTTAGTGCGCTTTTTGAGAAGAAAAAGATCTTTTGAATGATTCTAAACTTGACCACATTTTAGACCTTGAGCTTTGTGTCTAAGTGGGTAAAATTTGGCAAAATTTTATCAATTGCAGGACAATTCCTATACCAAGAGTGCATACTGGAGCCCTGGTGAATTTATAGTGCCTCCTAAGCATGAAAAGGATTCACGCTGGCCTCAAAAACTAAATTCCTACTTTTACAGCAAGTAGCTGTGTATGGCACTCAATATGTCACCAACTTCAAATGAAACATCAAAAAATAACTTTCAAAGTAAAAAAGATGACTAACCTTTTTTTCTATTATCCCTGTCAGACTGAGATTGGTAAATGTGTAACTCATTCTGAAACCTGAAGAATGAAGTTCCAAACCGCCCGTTGCTTATGCTATGGGAACGGATACCGACCTCTGCAACACTTTTAATGGTGGAATTAGTGATGGCTTTTTGGAAGACAAATGTGATGTCACACTGAAGTAGGTCAATTATACTCTCTCTGTACCAGCTGGTTGTGCATTTCAGAAAAGAAAACATGCGATTTTGAAGTTACTACGACAATAGAATTTAAGGTGTAAGAGGGGGGGGGGGGGGGGGNGAGAGAGAGAGAGAGAGAGAGAAGAGTATGCCTTCAACAAATACAGAAGTGATATAGTTGCTGTGATGCATTTATTTAAAAAAGTATATGTATATGGATACTGCCTCCTAAAGTGGGCCTCTGCATTAAAACGACAATTGAAGGGAAAAAAAACTTAAAATAATGAAAGAAATAAAACCCAAAGCAATAAAAATATAGGTCATAACAATGTAGTTTTAAAATCTCTTGAACTCTAGATGTTTTAAGAGCAGTCTTAATGAGATGGACGCTACATTCAAACTCATAAGAAAAGAGAATTGATCATTCCCCCTCCCCTACCCCCATTTCTTTTCCAATATATTGCAGAAAATCATCACACTCATATCCAGCTTTTACCAATCAAATTTAATTAAATTCAGCATTGGGCTTTAGATGTGAATGACTTCAACTTAAAATTACTTTTTGCCTACTCATTCAGACGACTCCAGAGACATAGTACATATTCTGAAAGGTAGAGGCTAATTTTCAGGGAAACATAGAGTGCTCTGCTAATATTCTGTTAACACTGAGTTATAAATTACCTCACAGCTGTGATTTTCACAAACAGCAAACCAGACGACTGGCTGAACATGGATGGCAGCTGAAAAATAATGGAAAAATAAAAGTGTGGCTTTCTACCCAACAGTAGTGACTTTTACTAAAAAAAAATAGGAATACAACAATCTAGAGTATTATACTACTACTTCACAGATTCTAATTATTTTGTTCATACAAACATGAAGGGTAATCAGAATACTAATTAAATAAATATTTTCAAGTATGCATATGTCTCAGTTAGATTATTGTGATAGAATAAGAGATATGCATCATGAANCCCCCCCCCCCCCCCCACCAAGTTTGATTATTATTATGGCACTAAGACCATATGCACCATGAAATTAATGTTAGGCTTTGTCACTTTTTTTTGTCTTCTGAACATTGACAAATATTCGTCATTTACAATGATTTCTCTCCAAGCCCTTTTTGTTTTTTTGGGTGCGTGTTTGTTTGATATAACAATAAGATTTTTGTTGTTGTTGTTGAACAGGCCAACGGTTGAGGATTAAGTCAATCATCAAATTAAGCAATGTCTCCTGCTAAATTCATTTAATTTATTTTCTATCTTTGATGTTGTCATATGTCTCCTGTTTCTGTCAATTGTAAAAATAATAAAAAAATTATCACAAGCTCAGCAGTCCTTGGTAGTCGTCCTTCCTTTTCACTTATCCAGTAAGTGACCACCTAAGCAGCTGGTTTTACATGGAGCAGATGCACAGATCTTTCACTTCTTTTCAATTTAAGTGTGCATAATAATTTATTTTAACAATGGCAAGTAAAAGAAGGATGCACCAGCTTTGGTCAAAATCAAAGTAAACACTATAGGATAAGAAACCTCAAAGTGGAGTTCAAAAGAGGGCACCTTTGAACATACACACAGCCACAGGAAAGAACAACATAAGCTCCTGGCTCAAAGCAGATGCTGGCTGCATCACTTAGCTGACTGAAACTTCTTAAACTGCATAATGTGAAGTATAAGGCATTGCTGCCGTCAGGCTGATGCTTTTGGTCTTGTAGGTTGGGGCAAAATTGCTAAAGATGTTGGTTTCAAACTGGGTATTGCACAGTGGGCACATGTGTGGGCGTTATAAATCATTCTGTTCAAATGGTGGTTCAGGGGGACATGCTGAGATTGCAATCCAATCCACCTTGTCTTGTTGTCACTCAACACTTAAATGCTGTTGTTGATGCTACTACAACTATTAAAGTTAAAACTGCTGTTGTAACTGCCACTTTGCCATTACTTGTACACCTCTATAGCTACCTCTACTACTACCAGATGGGAAAGAATGTATACAATGAATGAAATAAAAAAGCAACACTAAAAAGGGAAAATGTACCTGATTCTTTATGATCAAATTAAATCTGCTGTATGTGGTTGAGGTTGAGCTGAAATAACTGGTGGAGAAAGGCAAACCGGTGCGGAATGTGGCCACCAACTGACGATTCTCATTTTCTGAAATAATTAAAGGGATATAAGGGATAAAGACATTCACTAAATAATGAATACAAGAGTGGGTTGTATCAAAAACATGAAAAAGCAAACAAAACATGATTAGAAATGAAAAAAAAGTATGGAAGAAAGACAGGTCTAGGGAAGATGGAAAGTGAGAGGCAATGGGTTTATATCTTTTATCCGAATCAATGTACACATATATAAAATTATGTACTTTACACTCAATCAAAACTATTTTTAGCAATTTTGGTTGTTTTATTAATGTGACATATTTGTGTTACAGTGTGGAAAAATCCTGGTAAAATTGCAACTACGCAGTTTTGACCTAGAGGCCTAAAAAAATAAAAAGTAGTTTAGACAAAAAACATTACTTCTAATGGTGATATTTTAGGCAACATTCTAACTTTCATTACATCAAAAAGAATTTAACAAAATATAACTTTCAAGAATGTTAATAAAATGTTTTTAAAAAGTCTTCGCTCCAAAAATTTCCCTAGATCAATGATTCAGATAAACACTTTTTAGTATGGCAAAAGATTTCTGCCTTGAAAAACTGCTATGTATGATACACCAATTGAGAGGGAATTCCTAAGTTTATATCTTAGACAGTCGTACCCATGAGTAAATTTACAATGATTTCAATGAGTATAATGGAAAAAATATAAAAAATTGTGTTTTCGTTAACTAGTGACAGGGCCACCGATTCTAACCTCTTTTTCTGTTAATTTGAATGTTAAATATACACAAAATGAATTCTTGGCATAGTTTAAACATTTCTGAAGAAGGTTTGTGTGGCAGAATAGGAAAACCCAGACAAAGTCGCAAACAACTAAAGGCCACAAGCGTCAAAAATAGTCGATCAACCTTAAATCTAAAAAAAAAAAAAAAAGTTTTTTACATATTGTGAAAGATTAGACTTCTATGTAATGTTTCCCAAAATATTAAAATAAAATTCAACCCAGAATTGTTTATTTTGGGTTTTTTTTAGGTATGTATCATGCAATGTAGCTCAAGATTGATGTTGTTACATTTTTATAAAAGTTTAACTTCCGACTTCTTGTGGAAAGACACAGCTGCAACACACCATACCATATCACATATCAAATGAAAGGTCTTCTTTTGCTCTCTTATAAACATAGTGCACATAAATACAACGAATCGGGGAGAAGTGTGCATACTGTAAAGAATTGCGTGTTCATTCACAAAAAATTCAATTTTTTGCTTTTAAAGTCTAAAAACTTTAGATGCGATTTTCTCAGTTTCACTTTTTAAAATTTTTTGTTCTATGAAATGTCATAACTTTGGCTGTAATAAAGATAAAAAAAAAAATCTACACTGCACTTTATTCAGTTAAATCAGACCTTTCATTTGGTACCAATTTTATGTTTGTCCTATTTTTCCTCTGTCGCATCACTTTTCTTGATATTTTTCTCGAAAACAATTTCATAAAGCATTTTTATTTCCGATAAAGATTGAACACTGATTTACGTAAACTAGTTAGTTGAACTTCTGTGCATCAACATGGCTTATTCAACACTGATTTACTTACACTATTTAGTTGAACCACCGTTGCATCAACATGACTTTTTATGATGATACCTAAATAGCTTCTCTTCTGAATATTTCTAACAAAGACAAAGCCACCTACACAGACATGTTTGTAATTATTTTAATGAATCAGATGTTTTGGAAGACGTAGATGATAATTTAATAATAACTGCTGCTTTTATATTTTCAACTTCTCTTTTCACTTTATTACATTTTACTTTTGTTATTCATTGAAAAAAAATTTTCCCAAACTGTGAAGCTGATTTTCTCATTTTCAAATTTTTAATACCTCGCTACCTTAAAAAAATAACTTTATAAAAAATTACGATAATCTAAAATTTACAGACCATGAGAACAGGAAAGATTTGGGAGTCTAAATATGTAAAAAAAAATACATTGTTTATCATGATTTCCTATGTGGACGCAAATTTGATCAGATAACTGATTTAAATAAATCTCCACAACTTTCATGCAACCATATACACATTAATTATGTTGGATACTACAGTGCATCTAAGACAAAACTATTGGTTCTAATGAGGCAGATAAAAAAGTACATTTCACGGAAGATACAAGAGTACAAAAAAAATGTTTACCTGGAATAGTTGCAACTGTAACCCTGATGATTGGTAAAGTGAACTTTAATCCATCCTAGGTAGGAAATATAAAGAGAAATGGCCGGGCTCAAGAATGGCTCACAGCTTAAGCTTTGCTGGCAGAAAAATGCATGTTTGCCAGAAGGACTACAGATTAAAACCACTGCTATCTTACTTTATTAGTAATAAAATAATAAACATTTTGTGAATGATCAGAGTGAATCTGAGGAGGCTCAAAAGTGGTTAAAGTGAAAGAAGTTTAGGTCTTACTCCTTGATCTTTTTATCTTCTTGCAAGAAGAATGAATAGATGAAACCTGTGTTGGATATGTAATATTTCCGACATATTTACCTTTCAAGTGAGTCTTTATTCTCTGTGTGAGCAGTGGCAATGTAAAGAGTCAGAGGAAACTGATCTCCTACAACAAAATGATTCTCTCAGTTTGTTCATTTTGACACAATAAGTGGCAAAGAATATTTTTCTCTTTCATTTACAAAACAAAATAGAACAAAACAACATCAAAAAACTTAGTTCACCTGTCCATACCTTTCTCTCTCCTGCCCCTTCTCATAGTTTACTTTATTACAAGCTGCTGTAAACTAATGTTATACATTTAATATAATACACCTCACAGCAAGCCTCAGCCAAAGCAAAATTTGTGGGTTACTAAAACTTACTTCACTTTTTGTTGCAGTCACACAAAATGAGCAGAACTGTAAATGTCTAACTTTGAATGAACACTCTAAACTAAGACAGTCTAAACAGACTCATTTTTCTCATGAGTTTATCTCTCGAGAGACATGTTCTATGTTTATTGTATTTAAACAAGGAATGATCTTTTTTTGGATAAGATATTCACTGTAGTTGATTCATAGATCTGCAATTCAACTCACCTAGTGGAACTGCAACACATAATCTTGTTTGCCCTCATTTAACTTTCACAAATAACTTGAATTATGGGAGAAGTTTAAACTTAAAACTAATATTCTTGAACACATACATCATAAGGACACAAGATGGTTAAGAGCCAAAAGAAAAGTGAGATTGGTTTTTGTGTATAGCCAGTCCACAAAAATGTGATCTCAGGCTTTCAGGCCCTCCGTCAGGCCAGGGTGTCAATGGCGGGTCGAACCCACAACAGAAGGGTCCCTGCAGATCTCAAGGCGGATTCATTACCCACTGTGCCACCGATGCCCCTAAAACAAAAGTGGGAATGAAAGACAGTAACAACAGCAACGGTGTAGCCCAGATTCACATACAGTAAACAAAGCTTTTCTCAAGTGTTTGCAAAATGCTATGACAAGATTTTGCTCTAAGATTCGTGCTCTATCTATGAGGAAAATGTAGTGAAATGCTGGAGTTTTGGGTCTCATTTTGATTCTTCACACTTCTGCCTGCCATATTTCACACAATTCGTTTGGATTTTCCCAATTTTGATAACAAAACTGAAATGCAAATTCCAAGCTCTTTTCCTTCTTTTTCTTTAAGCTTGGCCTTTATTTGTTTTGGTCATGTTCTACAGTGCTAACTTTCTTAAGTACAAGATCCATGATAATAAAGGTTACAACTTTCTGGTGAATTTTCCCTGACGTTCATGAGGGACTTACAGCAAATGTGGAGGAACTTCTGGAAGTGGAAGGGAACTTATCCACATTCAACAGGCATTCCAAGAATATTTCCTCTGGCTTTCGGAACACAGAGGATACACCTGTATCCACAAATTCCCTGTCAATAAATTGTAAAACACAGTTTGTCAGTTAGGGGGAGGGGTGGATACAGAGGTCGTTGCCTTGCACACTTTCAAAGAGTACCAATCTAAGCCTTACATCCTTTCTTTGTCAGAGGACTGTGTAACAGGCTATGAATAATATTATATGGAAACTGATTTTGCATCTTCAGAGTTCTTATCAAATTGAGTAATGCCAATTTTTAAAGATATTGAACTCTTCACTGATCAATACACACATCATGCTTAAATGATACTTATGATTATGACAAAATGTTTTGAAACCTACTATGGACACAATGCATCAAAGTATAAGGTGCAAAGATTTGTGGAAAAATACTCAGGTAGGAATAATAATATTGAAAGACATAGAGAGAGACAAAGAAAAAGTTTTTTTTATCTCATTTTATCTATCTCCCACAAATTTTCTCCTTAGTGTTCTCCAATTCTGGAATCTTGGATGGTGTGTGTTATGTATGTTTCTAATCCATATCTTAGAATTCAGCCTGCTTTGCTCTCTGCATGTGCTTCAGTAGGCTTTGATTAAGGAAACTAACCTTCAAATAGAGGTGCATTAGTGAAGGGTTGCTTCACTTTTCTGTATTACCAAGTGGCAGGCTCTGCCTACTCAAATGAAAGTATATTTTACATGTAACCAAGTCTAACCAAGCATGATAGCTAAGAAGGGGGCCCAGAAAGTGCCTTTCTACAGCATCCATTTTGGGCTCATTAGCCATTGGCCCACACTGATGTGCCTATTTTTCAGACAGGAGGATACCAATACATGAACTACATGCCCTGGTGTATGCTTAAGCCCCATTGCCACATCATGTTTGTGCTCTTGATTAATAGGCATTCTAAGAAATAATTGCATGTCTAATGAAAATGTTTTCAGACATGGAAAGGGCTTTCCCCTGCCAATGATAACAAAAAAGAACTCAACAAAAGCTTTGCTCGTTTGAAGAAAACTAAGGAAGGCAATAAAAAACCTAAAAAAAGAAACATTTGTAAAAGTTGTAGTCAAGTTTCTTTCCTTTTAAGTGATAAAAAAGTAGTTCAAATATACATAGAAAAAGAGAAAAAAAACACAGCTATCACAAAATTTGAATAAGAAGAACAACTCTGAATCTGTTGTATTTTTTAATTAGTTTCTCTATGTGCTTCTATGTAATGAACAGCAGCTGTTATGCAGGCTGGCTTTGGCTAGGTTGTTACATTTAATACACACACACACATACACAAACCTAAGGTCTGATAAAATCTAATGATCTACCAAGATAGCTCACACAGGGAAAACTGCAAGGTAGCAGCCAGAGCAACTCCTAAATCAGCTGGGTTTTTTTCTTAAAATTTTGAGGTTTTTTTGTGGTTTTTTTGCCTTGATGAAACATTATATTTTTAATTTTATTTTTATTTAGCCAAAAACTTTGTAAAAATCTATCTCTTTGTTCTAGAAATATCAGAAATTCCCTAGAAGCAAAGAAAGATTAAAAACTTTGCCAAACTCATAAGTTGTAAATTTTACAACTGTCTCTCAAGAGCCTAAGTACCTTATGACGCAGGATGTGGCTTTGATTGGTTGAAAGAAGGTTTTTATGAGGCAGGGTGCAGCTTTGAATGAATAAAGAGTTAAACTAGGATGCATTCAGTTCACACCTGGGCCCAAGATCTAACCCCTTTCCCTTCCCTACACTGACTGCCGTTGCCAATCAGAGCATAGCACTGTCTTAAATGCAGCCAGAAAAAGTGTTTCTACACACCAAAAATGACTAAAAATTAATTTAATCCTTCTATCCAACTTCAATTTGACTAAAAGTTTTTAAAAACTGAGTATGAGCTCACCTTACATCATACATGCAGGCCTTCACTGTGATATTAAAGGCATAATCGTTACAGCTAATACTTGTAGCATTACAAGATAGAGGCTGACAAAGGAGTGATCTCTTTGTAACTGTAACTTGTATGTTGTCACAAGCAGAATTAGCACACAAGCCTCTGACCGGGGAAAAAGGGGAAATAAGGATAGAGTGAGACAGAGTATGAGGCTGTGGGGGTATGTGTACATGGATCATGGGTAGAATCCTATTAGGTATAGAAATAAAGGATTGTAAATGTTAAGAGGACAAAAAAAACAAAAAAAAAAAAAAACAGGTGCAGATGATTGAAAAAAGTGGTAGATAAACAACAAAGACTAAAAATTTTCTTGTCCCTGGTAGTTGTAAGCTTACTTTTCAGGAAAGTTTCAAAAGAGTAAAATACAATCAAATCTCTTAACTTCAACATTAAGCTTCAAATAATGAAAACCATGTGCACTTTTGCATTAACCATTTTTAAAAACTAGTTTTGAAAAATATATTTATGTGCAATGAGCATGAGTAAATGCTGAGGAGTTTTTTAGAGAATATACAAAATTTATAATATCATTTAAGGCACAAACAAACCTGGAGTGTGGGTAAGCTGAGAGGAAGAAGGATCTGGCATCTTCAGAGAGAGCCTTGTTAATGTCATTAAGAGCCACAGAAGATGCATTACAAGTTTGACTCCACATGACTCCAGACACACAGATGTCTCTTCTACCTATTGGGCTAGTTTTTTCTGGGCAAGATCAAAAGAAGGGGTATATTTATAGTAAAGCATTTAATCTACTTACTGATTTTCTCATTCACGTTAGCTGTTTTCTGGCTCTCAAGTTCTTTCCATTAGTCTCCTTGCTAGCCAGTTGTGTACTACTATACTCCATGATAATACACTAGAGACTACAGGAGAGACTGGAAACTTTCCTATAGCAGTCCAGAACTATAACAAAAGCATAAACCTCTGTAAGCTGAACTTCTTGTTGCTCACACTGGTTAACAACAGTTTTGGCTTCTTGACTTAGTTTCTTTCATTTCCCCCTTTCTATTTCTTTTTCTTCCTTTGTGTACAAAAGTCTGTGTCTCTATTTGTCTGTCTCCTCCTCCTCCTTCCCGTATCTTTCTATGTGTCTATGACTGTCGGACTGTATGTCCGTCTTTCTCCCATTTTCTTTTCTTTCTGCCCTTCCTCTCCCCTCATCCAATATCTCTTTTGGCTGACTCTGTAAAAAAATACTAATTAAACGTCTGAGGCAGAGGGGAAGATAGACACAGAGAGAAAGCAAGAGAGAGAGAGAGAGAGAGAGAGAGAGAGAGAGACAGAGGGAGAAAGGGAGTGAGAGTTACTTCTCAGGGTCAAGATTATGAAATTTGGAAAAATGCTAAATCTGGCTGCATATTTTTGAATTATTGCAATTCATAGCACTGTGGCATGTGCAGTGAAGTTTTTTTTTTTTTTAAAAACAATCATTTGTGTAGAGGCTAAATCTAGATAAATGATGTAATAGATCATAACAAACGCCAGATCTATGCACCATAATTTTACCTGGATTGATGGAGCTGCAGGCCAGCTATCTAGTTTACCAGCGTGAGATGCATATCCCTAATAACATGCCAAAAGGGAATTTTCCAAAGTTCAGTATCATTTCTTACCACCATCAAAAGATAGGCAACTGTCTGCCTTGCCAGTTCTGTATCTACAGTATGAGCAGGTACGGACACTTCCATCATTGTATTCATTATTTCCATCACATGCAGCGCATCCAGCCTTGACAAAGTTGTAGCCTTTTCCTATTCCACATATTTCTGGTTTAGCAAAAACAAATAATTATAGTATCAATGGTAACATCAAAAAGTGGAAGCTTGAATAAATCAGCTGCCTCTCTCGAGGAAAATTTGAAAACATCATTCAAATAACTGACAGTCTCAGAACATCCTTCTTTCTCATTCTTCCTTTCTTCAAATTGTCCATAAATATATTTAAAACTAAGGCTAACGATGAGTTTTGAAGTCATCAAATCTGAATTTTAAAAAAATACATTCATAATTATCATTTAGGCAGAAAACGGACAAGGCCATGAAAATGCATTTTCTGCATGTGCATCAAGATATTTCGTAAAATATCCCATATTTTGCCGTTGAGTTTGTTTTATTCAAAGGATGTGCTATTCTAGAAGCTGTGTTAGCAAGGATTTGCAATAAATTCGTGTTTTAGTGTTTTTATGCATTAGTAAAGTTGTGAACGTGCAAGAATCACAACAGGAAGGATCTACTTGGATTTAGGAGTGGACTTTGCCAAGCTAAGACGGAAATAAACCTTAACATTTTTTTTCCCCAAGTTAAGGTTTTTTTTTCATTCAAAGTTCAAATTTTGAACAGATTCAAAGATTATTTTTTTAAAAAGTTAATGTTGTTTAATTGAAGATCAAAAAAAGGTGGCATCATGACCTAGTTCTGTCGTGAAAAACGGTGTGTAATTTTGATTAAATTTAAACCTTAAAAATGAACTGAGTCAAGAATAAACACTTTATATCAAAGAATTAGTATGTCATAAGTATACAAAAGTGTTCAAGCTGCAGGCATTCATTTATTATGGGCATGTCCTTTCCCGTTGAACAAATTCGGCATGTGCACACTAGATAAACCACTCTCCCTTCTTTTCTGCATCGGTTCGAGGAGCAAGTGACCAGCTAAAATTGAATCTTTTCTTACTTCTGCTATTAATGAAACATTCGTTTTTCATCCATTAAAGGCTTTTACTGTCATTCATAAACAAGAAATTGTTTTTTGTCGTCTGCATGCAAATTTCTGCATGCGCTTGGATGAAAAAAAAAAGGCTGCCGTATAGGAAAGAAAGAGTGAAAGTTGCCATAGACGCTTTCTCGTACAAGCCTGATTGACCACGATTTTTTTGCTTTGTTCTTTCCCAAAATTCAAGGGGGGAAAAAGCGTTTCAAATGCTACAGTGGTACCATTTTAATTACTTCAAAGTAGTTTTGGGTCGTGAATATACTTTGGGGAGTGTAGATCTAGGCCTAATAGCGATATTCCATAGGCTAGATCTAGATCTAATCTGGGGTAGACAGATTCGAAAAATGGAAGCTGATCTCTATTTTTATTGTTAAAAATGTTATAATTTCCATTCTGCTTCAGAGAACTTAAAATGCATTGGCTTATCTGATTAAGATGAGCTACATTACTAGTATAAAGGGTTGAAATAAATGCCATATATTTCGTTTTGAATATAGGATATATATAGCAGATTGAGGTTTAAAAAATAATTTCCCTTTCATGCAAGTTATGATGAAACTTTTTATGGTCATTAAATCAGAAGCAAATGGGAACAAAAAAAAGAAAATTAGGGAAGCAAAGGAGAACACTGAAAACAGGGTCATACATATCTATGATAATAGACAATTAGCCATCAAACTTCAAAGTACACAATTCAATTTGACATGCTGACAAGTTTCACATAAAAGGTACATAAAGGCAGAAAACAAACAAAACTGAATAAAAGTAAAAAAAAAAATATTGTAAGTATTAATGTTGATAAGAATATGTGATAATTTATTTTTTATAAAATTTGTGTGCATGCATACTGTATCAAAAATGTGTAATATTTACACTTTTTTTTCCACAGATTATCAAGGTGAGAAGGATCAGAGATAAACATTTGTGCCTCTGAATTGAAACAAAATAACTATATATCGGAGAATGTGACCCTTATCTGTAAATCAGAGTACTTGCCTGATTTTTATAATCGGAAAAGAATTTTAAGAAAACAGAAGTAGTGAATATTCTTTAAATGTTAGCGGCTCTTTTTCTTTTGCGCTTTACAATGTTCATTTATTTTCTCATTTTGCTTTTATTTATTTTATTTTTTTTGTCTAGATGTTTGAAAATCTTTTAATGTTTAAAACATGTTATGTACAATAAAAGAGGGCTTGCCAAAAAAATTGTTTACTTGTATGAATGTATTTCAATCCTTTTTTTTTTATTTTTACTGTCCATTGTCATAGAATTGTCTTCCATTCACTAAAAAACGTAACAAAGTCCTCCCAACACATGGATTTAGAGTTCATATATCCAATTTGTAGATTATATGTGGTTTGATGACTTCTAAAGTGCATTTGGGGTGTTTCCTATGGGAAAATAAGACTGTTTCTGGAATTGAAAAAAATTTGGAGTTGGTTCCTCAAAATTTTTGCATTTCTGAATTCCCCAGACTCAGAGCTAAATTTTGACATATGATACATCAATGTGCATTGATATGAAAAATGGCCAAAAATTGACTTTTCAAGTAGTGCCCAAGGCCTCTATCTGTTTTCTGCCTTAATGACAGGTTGTGGAGCAATTGTCATTTTTTTATTTTTCATCTAATGAAAAAAAAAAATCAAAATCAAAAACTAGGTATGGTTATTGTTATGTGCATGTACTTAAGTGATACTAATTTTGCTTTTGCTTGTGGTAAATTTCTTTTCTTTTAGTTTGGGAGTTTGGATTGCTGCATGAAAACAGATATTCGTGCGGCCCTATTGCCTCCCTTGAATCGGTTTCCCTAAGGAGGACTCTGATCTATTGGAAATATAATGCTAATATATCCAGAAGAAGATAAAGGCAATACAATGAATATTTCAATACGTATTAATGCACCTCTTAAAACTAAACCTCTATGTTTAAAATTAAGCAAATTATTAAATTTCACAAGAAATTAAAAAAAAAAAGAAAGAAAAGGGAAAAAAATGGTTGATGAAGCCTTATATGAACTAATTTGAAGAGGACAAATGCATTGAACATTACGTGTTATTGAGCCAGAGCCAAACTAGCTCTCCCTCTTTTGGGTTCAAGAGAAAACTAATTGCCTTGATGAGCACCACCGCCTATTTTTAGGAAGGCTCTAACATTATATTTGGCTTAGGTTGCTTGTGCAGGGGTGAATGTGGAAGTGTTTGGTATATTCGACGGGAGCACCCAAAGCTCTACCCATTGTTCTAAGTGGACCAAAGCTTGATGATATGACTATAGTTGACATGTTGGCGAGTGCTGCTTTCTTTTCGTGTGGTGGAGAAGGATTTCATTTTGGCATATTTAAAAGCTCAAGTCATTCCAGGATTTTCCCAAGTGTTACATGGGGTAGGCATTTTTCTCCTTGAGACTCTCCTGTGTAGCACATGGGTTGATAGAATTTTTTTTCATGTCCTCCCCTCCCAACCGATGTGGTTAAAACCCTCTATGCAAGACCAATATCTTAGCAACCTTTGGTCAGAGGATCAGCCTGATTTTTTAAGAATTGTTTTTCAACTGATTTATTTCTTGCAAGCAGACACACATTACACATAAATATGAAAGTAAGAAAGCCTTTTCTTTTTGTTTTTGTGGACTTCTATGTTATCAAAATAACTCAATGAAATGTTTTCAATGTGTTTGAAAGTAGTTCAGAAGAACTTATAAATTAAGTAGTCTTTCATAAAGATACACAGTTTCAACCTGAGCAAAAAAAGACCAAGAACTGAAGATATTGATAGATCAAGCCCTTTTAAATTGATTAGGAGGGTAGTGGGACTGAGTATGACTAAAAATAAGACCTGCAAAGGGCAGGAGATTCTTAACAGGACAACGGCCATCCAAAGATCCTCAGTGCCTCATGGGTTAGTTGCGAAACCAAGGTAACAGAGGGCTCATACACAAACCAGCAGTAGGCAAGGAGGAAACACTGCTGTAGCTTCCCCAAGTAAAAAAAGTCATGATCAAAAACAAAACTAAAACCTTAAAAAGAGGCAACCACAGTTTTTAGGCCATATTTTAGAACACTTAGCAATCACTGCTAAGATTGAAGGCAAACGCAGTAGTGGTAGACAAAGAATAACTTGTATTGAAAATCTTAAGTTATGGGCAATAAGCTAGGGTAGCTAGAACAACTTTATGAGTTAACTTAGAATAGGTTTGAGTGGAGGTGCATGATTGTCAATGTCTGTTCCAGACAAGGTGCTTGAAGAAGAAGATATTCTTCACTTTTCTAAAAAAAATTGTATCTGTTTTGGTTTTGTCGCAAGGCGAACATTCATTTATTACATTGAATTATTAGAACAATCTTTGTAAAATTTTGACCATCCCTTCAAATACTGGCCCTGGCACTAAGTGATTCATTGTTTCCTAAAATAACTACTACTATAGTACTCAATTTTATTTTGAATTGTAATAAGAATTTAAATGAACCAATGAACATTTTTAAACATTGTGATCTTTGTTTAAAAGGAAGCTAGGATCAATTATGCTCATATAGTCAAAATAATTTCCAGCCCACATCAATTTCTGGTGGAAGTGACTTGATTGGGTAAGGCTGAGTAAAAGATGTGGTTTGTATGTGTGAAGAAAGAAACACATTTTGATCATAATGTGCAGAGTGAAATAGCTTGGCTACATATATGACTTTTTTTTTAATGAAAGGCCATCTTTATGGCTTTGTAATGATTAAATTTGGTTATGAAAAGTGAAAATAAGCAAATTATACAAAGAATTTTTCATGGCCATTAAAATCTATCTCAGTACATAAAGAAAGGCAGCATCAGGATCTCTAAGATTAAGTTCTGATAGCAATATAACCAAGTGCATTATATGTATGCTGTGAAAACAGTATAAAAGTTGTTCCAATAAAAGTTTACTATGAAATAAATTAGAAAGTAAATAAAGGCAAAATCACTTACTTGTTTTACAAGTTCTGCCATCTAGTTCCTGGTAAGATTTGCAGGTGCATTTGCTTTCCAAACAGTACAATGTATCAGCACACTGATTGCTTATTTTTTGGTCGCAATTTTCTCCATAAGAAAGTCCTGGAGAAGATGCGGAAGATTATTCTCATAGTCTTAATACAGAAATATTTAAAAATTAATGAAAAAAAAATTTTTGTGAACTACATATATGCATGACCAATTTCTTGCCATTGAAAAAAAATGATGTTGACTATTCAAAGTTAGTTTACATTTGAAATATTGAAAGAGAGCCTTCATATTAAAGGTGCAAAGAATACTTTGAAATTTTGTTAGGTTAAAAAAAATTTTGTTATCTCTTATTTGTCTACTCTAACTGCATGTATAGAACATAAGATGCAAAACAGTCCCACATAAGTGAGTTTCAAATCTGCATGATTGACTGAAAATTAAGCCATTCACTAGAGGGATGAAAATTACCTTTTAATTATGTAAAGGACTTTCTTTAGACATGCTATAGGCTATCTGTACATATAGCATTAGAAATGTTTCCTTTTTTATTTCAGTATTTTAATTTAATGTCCATGGTACACACCCTCAACTCTATCCATTTTGTGAGACTGCTGCTCAATATGTCTTTCACCATATAGCCGTTATAGTTTGCTTCACCTTGTGTACTGTTGTCTAGCATTGATCTCCAATTGCTTGCTTCAGTATCAACCTAGCAATAATCTCTTGAAAGGACAACATAGGTTTACTTTCCAACAAAACTTTTTTTTTTTTTTTTTGGGGGGGGGGGGGGGGNTTTTGATAGTGTTGGTATAGTCATGATGGTGTTGGTAAAATAATCATAATGGTGATGACAAATTAAATTTTAGAACTGCTTACTTGTTGGGCAAGACATGCCATCATAATATCGATCACTGCTACAATTACATCTGCCTAGCAAACATGATAGTGTTTCAGCACACTGGTCCCTTATGCTTGCACTACAAGCCTCGCCAAAGACAAATCCTGTAAAGATGGCAGCAAGTATCAAACTGTTTAAGAAAGAACTGGCGACTGATAATAGTAATAATGACATCTGGACTAATGTATGCTGTTGTATCATAAGATTTCTTTTTTTGTTTAGTCTCTTTGCAAAAGTTGAACTTGGCTAGTAACCAAAATCTAGATAAGTAGTTATAGATGTGCATCAACTTTTACAAAAAAAGCTTTATCAACCAATACTATTCTTTTCCCTATTCAATGCTCTTACAAATGTAGCAAAATCCTCTTGAGAATGAATTGTCAAAAGCTTTAGTACATTCTTGAAAAAAAATCTTTACAATAATTCTAAATTACAAAAAAAATTTGTTATCCACAAGCCCATATTATGCTTTATAGCTGCTGAGACATAGTGTCATGTTTCACGAAACTAAAAGAGCAAAAAATTTTGTATGTGGGCAGATGTCTAAAGCATATGCATAAGCCACAAAAATTAGTTTGTAACTGTACGAATCTATAGGGCATGTGGAACTAAATCTGAAAACAAAATAAAAGAGCTGAAGTTTATATGAAGATACTCACTGGGACGACAAGATCCACGATAATAATACTGATCATTTCTGCAAGTGCACCTATTTTCCAGGCAGGTCAGGGTGTCAGCACACTGATTCAGTATCTGTGTAGAGCAGCTTTGAGCAAAGGAAAGTCCTGAAAAAATGTTGACAAAGAAATTTGTGGGGGGGGGGGGGATTCAAGTGAGCGAAAATTATAAACAAAAATAATACAAAAGGCATGTTTGCAAAGAATTACACATTGATTTAGACTGAATTAATGGTATTGGCAGCCATTAGTAACTGTAGAAGCAAATACAGTAGTCAAGATTTCAAGAATTTTTTTACCAATGCTCATTCAGCCAAGCTGCTTGAAGCTTACATGACATAAGCTACAGGCTTATGATGTAAGACAGGCCTGAACCAGAGGCTTCAAAATATGTTGGGATAAGATATAACGTATTTCATTGCCAACACAACAGAATAATGTGTAAGCTGTACAATAACCAGAAATAACAACTTTAGAGTATGTAAGTGTTGAAGCCTATCATAAACCCAATGTCTGAACTGTATTGTTTTAAAAAAGATTCTAAATGTTTGTCTTGTCTACCCAAAAATTGAAGAATGAACAAAATCCCGATTTTTTGGGTTTTTTTTTTTTTTTTCGTCCCACAGTTCATCTCTTCCTCAGTACCAATATTTCATGATGAAGATGCAGAGGTACAAAGTTTTTTGAAGAAGTTAAAAAAGGAATGGATTATCTAAAATACCAGGCCATCATGATATTGATGGGGGATTCCAATGCAAAAGGGTAGAAAATTTTATTTGGCCTAGTGGCATGGGGACTGTAAATGAACATTGGAAAAAAGTAATTTGAAAGGTGCCAAATCAATTACGTTAGCATCACAAATACTTGGTATGAAAACTATCCTAGATGAAAGTGGCCTTGGAAGAGTCCCGGTGATAAAAATAGAAATAGAAACAATTCTAGAATGCCAACAAAGCATCACAATCACTGCTAGGAGTCGACTGTGATTCAAATCAAATTCCAGTCATGTGTCAATTTAAAGTAATACAAAGAAAATTTAAAAAGGCAAATGCTTATCCTAAATTCCAAATGGACTTACTATAATCTGAAGCGTTTTTCCATCGCTCACAAGCAAGCGTTTGTGATAGCTATTTTTAGGCTCATACATGTTGGATTTATATACAAACTTTCTGAAAATCAATACATGCCATTTCAATATCAATAAGAGGAGAAACTACCAAAATCAAAAACTAAAAAGTGCACGTCTAATGCATATTTTCACCAGCAATTTATGGCTGCAAAACATGGATTGTGTATCATAAGCCCATCACAACCAATAGAGCCTTTCAAATGAATTGCTTCGAGTCTTAGACAATGCAAAGAGCAAAGCTATCCATAGCATAAAGTACAAGGTCTGAAGAAAGAATGACTGAAATCTTTATTCTGAAAAAAAAAATGGTGAAAAAAAAAAAAAAAGCAAAATAAAAGACGAAAAAAAAAAACCCCAAAGCATCAAGAAAGTTACTGTAAATACATTGTAGGTGGAAGAATAGATTATGGGCAAGTGCGGCACTCTGAGGTGATTTTCTTAAATGATCCCTTTGCAAATGGTTTGTTTGTTATATATGACCCCCAAAAAGTGATATAAACAACAGAAATGACTTTATTTTCAAATGCCATTGCCATGGCAACAGAAAAAAGTGTCGGCCATCTTGGATATAAACATAATTTTCAAAGTCTTATAACTTTGAAACTGAATAAGATATCAATTTTTTCTTTCCTAAACAGGAATATCTTTTTATGCTAAATTTGAAGGTTTTCACGTAGGTTTTTGCGTTCAGAAAGAAAAGTAAAATTTTCATGAAATTTTGAACACGGCGTCGAATTTACCCTTCTAACTGATATTTTAGTTGGGACAGCCGAAGCTCTGCGCTATTCGGCCCAGTGGGCGTGTCGGCCCCATAAATCACTGTCAAGTCTAGCCCACTGCCTAGACAAAAGGGGTGAATAGGTGCATGCAGTAACTGATGCGGCAATCGGTAAAAATCGCGAAAAACTGTCTTGTTTGTA
>BLXT01006948.1:1198545-1226998 GCA_019648995.1 Plakobranchus ocellatus | reverse complement strand
GAGAGAGAGAGAGAGAGAGAGAGAGATTGACTGGTGACTTTTTTTTCAATAAAGGTTAAAAAGATGCCTCTTTTTTTTTCATTTGATTGTTAGTAATACAATATAAAATGAATTCATTGCAAGAACTAATATAAACTTCAAAGGTTAGTAATTCCATACTTAGATATGGTCCAATAACAAGTTAAGTCACCAAACTGAAAAAACTGAGCAGTGTATTTAACATATAAGCTGTTCTAAGTAAAGAAAGGAACTGTTGCATAGAAAACAAAATATTAAATAATATGCACATTCTACAGACGAAACCAAATCATTAATATGATGTTAAAAAGAGATAATTACGAAGATGTATAAAAGAAATAGAAAATGAAATAAAAAAAAAAAAGATTATGTGTCGATATCAAATAATGTGACAAATGTAATACACAATTAAGAAGGTACAAATCAGGTTGTGACTTAAAATCATGGAAACTTGTATCAGTGGTTAATATATCACAATTTCCCAGAGATGCACTATCAGGAAGGTCATCGAAATAGATTTGAGAAAAGAAGAGGTTACTAAATGAATCAGACAGAAAATACTTACTTGATTGACAGAATGCACCATCATAGTATTGGTTGGATCTACAAGTGCAAGTGCTTGCCAGGCAGGACAATGTCTCAGCACACTGGTTACGAATCCGTGAACTGCATTCTTTGTTGTAGGGATGTCCTTGAGAAACATTAATCACATGAATTTATGAACTAGTAAAGGATCATCATAGTAACACTTTTAAAATCCAAAAACAAAGCATCATCAAGTATGAACCTTCTTTAGTATATGAACATAAAACAATACATACCATCACTAAACATACTAAGCTTTTCTTTGGCCTTCTTCACAGTGATTTTATGAGATTATACAAATAACAACACTAAAAAACTATGGAAAGATGACTTTTGGTGTCTCACAGTCTCCAGTTTTAACTCATTGGAAAGTCAATAAGAAACTAAGCTAAGTAGGAAAATGACATGTCTGTGCAGAACAACTCATTTGTCCAATATTATTATCAAGCAAAATTTGTCAACCTTGCTTTTTAACCCTCACAGGTTAAAAACATGTTCAAAAACTAATTAATAATGTTTTAGTCAGGCTTTTTACTTCCAGTTGAATCTTGTCACACAAATCTATATCATCCTACAATCAGACTGAGTTTTGAGTTGAGTTTTTTGTATATAGCCAGTCCACAAGGTGATCTCAGGCTTTCAGGCCCTCCGTCAGGCCAGGGCGCCGGTAGCGGGGCTCTACAATAAGACATCCCTGATATATTGTGACAACAATTTATACTCAATTACCGTTTAGCTTATTCAGAATGAAATTAATGTATGTCTTTGCTTGCAATTTTGAAATATATGATAAAATATGCAAAAAAATCCAGATGCATTATGTAAAAACAAACTTTTAAAAATTAAAAAAAGAAAAGAATATACTTGAAAAGAAAAAGTCAGATTATTCATTGAATTCTAAAAATCATTATTTTTGCAAAAATTTACCTCTCAGTAGTCAGAAACTGGAATAATTTGGTGGTAAAAAAAAAATAATTAAAATTGTGTGATGAAGAAGCTTATGAGAACAAGGCCTACACAATATAATTTTAGATAGAAAATTTTACTCTGCAAAACTCGCAAAATAGTCCGTGTGTAACTTTTCATCTGAGCAACTTCAATTAATGCTGACCATGACCTTAGAACTTTTGACAGTTAACCCTATCTGTACGTGTGGGGTAATTTTGTTTCCTCAAGGCTTGTTTTAAATTTTTAAAAAATACTTAAAATGAGAATCTTTTTTTCACTTTTAAGTATTCCTCAAAAATTCAATTTGACATATGTTTACATTGGAATGATTGACAGAGAATCAATATTGAACTGACCTGAGGTCATTTCCGAAACCCTCCATTATTTTTTACTCTGTAAAGTATGGGGTGATATTGTTACCCCTGATGTACCGATAGGTATATAGCAATTGTTTTACTATACTGTATGGGGGCACGCAGTTACCCCTCACGTACGGATAAGACTATATTGCTATCAGTTATCCTCGACGTACGGATACAATAATAAAACACCTTGTACGGAGAGGGGTTAACCAAATGAAAGGTTTATAGCTAAATATTGCACAGCTAAAGCACATTTTATGATTGTAAGTCTCAAGTGTACAAAATAGAGCGCTGCTTTGCTGCTTTCTGCTTCAGCATTTTCAAAGTTTGTGTGTGTTCCAACAACTCATAATAAACGTTTCAAGATGTTTAATTATATGAGGCACCCTGGGCAAAGTATACACATGTCAAATTTTGACTTCTGGACTTAAATATCATAAGAAAGTAGGATTTTATGCCCTTTAAGTAGGCGAAAAGTTCTGACTCAAATATTGTGTAAGAACCTATCAACATTTAAAGAACTGCAGGTAACCACTCTGTAATACACAAAAGTTTTGGCAAAAACGAAGTTAAATTAGCAAACTTCAGCAATATTTTAAATAACTAGTTGTCTTTAAATATCTCTTTTAAATAATTAAGACTGTTAAGAACCATGAAATTATAATTAAATGGTTGGTGTTAGATTCAATCCCAAGCAAAAAAGAAAAATGGGTTTGAAAGTAGCTCAAACATGTGTATACTTTGCTCAGGATGGTTCACATATAATTTAGATGTAAAAACTACAACAAAAACAGTTAAACAAAGCTGGCAAAGACAAGCCACTCACTTGGTTGACAAGACTGGCCATCGCTATAGAAACCATCCATGCAAGAGCATTTTTTCTCTAAACAGGCCAGGTGATCAAAACACTGGTCGTTTATTTGTGCATTGCAACTTTGGCCATCAGAACGCTCTTGTTTGGTACAGTGCATTTAAATACAAAAAAAGAAGGAACATGGTAAGAATGAGGGGCACTAGATAGAATCAGGAAGCAATATGTGGTCCAACTTGATAATCTATAAATTAATATCTATGAGGATGGATCAGTGAAAGGGAAAAATTACTTGATTGGTATCAAATGTGGTACATAAAGGATATAAGACTCAATGAGAATGTCTGCTCCTATCTGCATCTCCTAGATCATTATTATTATGTCCAAAAAAGCTTTGCTAGGAAAGCAGCAGTCGTGAAATTAGAGAAGACAAAGATACCCTGCAAAAAGATGTATAGTGTGGAGAACTAAGTCAAATGCATGTTTGACTCATAATGTGGAGGTGAAAATTCAATTCCAAAGCAATTTGCACTTCTGGGAAAAAAAAAAATCATTATTCTTGTTTCAGGTAAAGTTTTTCCACATATGGAAAAAAAATTAAGTTGAAACATACGCTTGGTTTGGATTTATTTGTAGTTTTTGTTTTACGTAGCATAAATCATATCATAAATGTGTATCATCTATGCATTAAGTTTGAACAATGGATACAATTTACATAACTTTTTTTTAAATCTGTGAAAAACTAAGAAGCCCCTAACTATTAAAAATTGATAAATGCAAACCCACAAAAAGAATGGATATAAAACAAACACTTGTCCTCACTGGATTTGAAGTAGTATTTTTTGTTATTTAAAGCCAGTAAAAATCTCAATTTTAATCTGCTTTTACTGCATTCTATGCTGCAAAAGTTTTCACTTGAAGTGTGGAAAGCAACAACAAAAAATAAGTGGATTATGAGAGTTGCAGGGAGAAGCTGATGCAATGCCCAACTCAACATGTAGTACAATATCCAATCCATGCAAGTATGGCTGACATTCAAGAGCATCCTTACACCCAATACATGGTTACATATCTAAGTTATTTCAAGCCCACTCATAAATTATTTGTTTGCTTACTAAACTTGTCGCTGCTGGTATGAATGCTTTAGGACAAACACAAACTTTTTCTTTGTTTCATAAAACGGTGTAAATATTGGATTCTGAACGTTTATTATGGTATTTTTTTCTGCACCAAATGATCTTCTTAACTTCAAGTTTATTTTTTCATGTTACCCCTAATTATTTTTACACAATATTGAAGCGTTTGCAGCAACAAAATTTTTGGGATAAGCAACATATAATAGAGCAAAATCAATTTGAATGAGCACTTTTGAAATAGCTTATCAAACTAAGCTGTTTCCATAAAATAGGATGTGCCACAGTTAATAACAACCACAAAAAATGCTTATTGCGAGAAATCTTGATTCAATGCCTATTTTATGCATAAAAAGAAAAACCAAAAGAAACCATAAAAATCACATTGGGAATAACCACAGTGATTGTTTATTATTCAATAAGAGGGACACATGGGCTTCATCAAAAATACATACTGATTAACTGCTGTAGAACTATATTGTTTAAACAAATATGAGAAAATTTCACAGATGCAAACAAGATCAGATTTTATCAATTACTATTGTCCCAGATCAAAATGTCTCTAAAACATTGAGGGCAGGCATTATTTCACTTGAATGATTATCTGGAATTTTTTTTTTTCATAATGTAAAACTGAGTAAAGTGCACAGGATTGATTCTTTTTAAATATAAAGCCGATGCACAAAAAGGTAATCTCATGCTTTATGGCCCTTCATCAGGACAAGGATTTGCTAGTAGAGCTCAAACCAGTGACAGAGAGGTCCCTGCAAATCTCAAGACAGATTCCCTAAGAAAACAAATGATGCTATATAAACAAAAAAAAACAACAACTTTGTGGACTATTGTGTGTGAACTTAAATTACTTTCCCAAAATCTGTAGCCTAAAAAAGGCCCAGCACACAGGGAAGCCTTGTCAGAGCACTGAAATCAATGCATTTTAGCAGTGAAGGCCATCAGGTTTTTGTATATGGCCATTCCACAACGAGGTGATCTCAGACTTTTAGGCCCTCCGTCAGGCCAGGGGTCCAGTAGCTGGGCTCGAACCTGCGACAGAAGGGTGAAGACCATCAGATTGTCACAACAAAATGTTCCACAAGGATTATGATAGTAGCACTAAAAAACCATGTAAGCTTATTTCTATATGTCTTGATGGCTGACAAAAGATTCAAAGTTTTATTCAAACATAAAAGTTTTAGCCACTGAATAAGCCTGAAACTAGTTCTGTGAACATTGTATCTGCAAAATCTGGATACAAATATTTGGATTTTCAGCAAAGATATAACAAGATATAAAACTTTCAAAGAGTATTTTAAAAGCATTTCAAAGAGTATTTTAAAAGCATTAGAAAAACTTTTTTTTTCCCTCAAAAGTCTTATATGTGGCATGAAACTCAATAAAACTGGTCTCAAGCCATATCATCCAAAAAAAATTTCCATGCCATAAAATAGTCAATCTTTAATCAGAATTCAAACTTTGTTTTTTATATTGTTCATCACTTCAATGACTCAAGAAATATGGCTGCTAATTGACATAAATTTCAAATGTCCCTCCAATAATCATCATCATCATCAACCCCATAGATTTTTCATCCATTGGAGCGTGTTAAGGTGATAGCAATAAGTGTCCTCCACTCCCTGTGGTTCCCTGCTTTCCTCAGTGTCTCTCACTTCCATTCATGGATGTTGAATTTTTTCTCTCATATACATACATTTAAATCAACAATCTCAATGCCCTGCACAGCAATTGATATTTTGGGATAAGCTCCAAACAGAAATAGGGTAATACCATAAATTAAATAGCAAAAAAAGATTACATTAGATGTTATTGGTTACTTACTGCTATAACAGTAGACCCCACTCAAATACTGGTCTGTCCTACAAGTGCAGCTTCCCTCTATGCAGGTCAAAGTGGTGCCACACTGATTTATGATCAGCGAGTCGCACTTTTCACCAGGAACATGTCCTAAGAGAGCCATAGCACACCATGAAATAAATATGAGCAAGTAATAGTAATATGAACATAGTTTCTACTTAATAATTACCACTATAAATAATGACAAAGGTTGACAGACAGTTTATTAATAAATCATAAACTGATAAGGTTTGACTTTCAAAGTATAGGGAAAATAGATAAATTCATTTTTAGGGCATCAATCATCCAAATCACCAACAGTCATGTTTCTCCACAAAGATAAAACTTCTATTGGTGTCACATCCTCCTCGTTATTAATCTAAACATGTTTCTTTTTTCTTTTTACTGAAAGTTTTGAGAGCTTTTCAAAGCTGCACATTCTTATATCCTTTGCCTGGCAGAGATCTTCAAGAAAAAAGAATGTCATCCGCCTCAATCAGCAAAAAAGTAATGCGTTCGATTAAATTGTTACCGCTAGAACTGTTTTGTTGCAGGAAGGCCAGGCAAATTGGATGTTATTTCATTGATGGTTCAATGTGCTACATCTATTAAGCCAAGATTAAGCAAATTATGGAGAATGTATACACACTTTGAGGAAAATTAAATGTGGGCACAGTTATCCATGAAATTACTGCTTATTTGGCACAAGCTAACAAACAAAGGGCTGGAGAGACTTACTTCTTTGACAAAAAGTACCATCATAATATTGATCAGCCGTACAAGTGCATGCACTCCTGCAATATCTTGTTCTCACATAATATCTTCTGATGTAATATCCTCTCCAATAATATCGTCTCCTATAATATTTTCTCACATAATACCACCTGTAGCATGTATTACGCCAAGGGCATGTTAGTGTATCAGCACACTGATTTGGTATATGTGTCCAGCAAGCTTGGCCATTGGTAAGTCCTGGAGATTAAAAAATGTATACAAAAATATATAGCAACATGATCTGAAACAAAACTGTGTAGTCTTCACAAAATGAGCAGTTTGCAGCAGAAATATCTTTTTAAAATTCAGTCAAATTTTGCCCTCCTGATCACCTCTTAAAGGCAACAGCCTGTGCCAATGACCACTTTTCTTTGAATCCCTGGCATTTTCTAATGTGATACACCCCAAGATGTCAAATGGAAATGTGGGAAGTCTATTACCAACCTATTATGTAAACAACCTTTTCAAGCACATCATTTTGGGTCATGTTCTGCAAGTGACGGCTAGATTTACATGCTTTTTTTTTCTCGTGACTTTCCTCTCTCCGCACTCCTTGTCAGTCTTGCTATGACTGAAATTGATAACAGGTAGTGACCGGTCATGTGACCTATCAAAAGCATGTGAGAAAGAGTAAATTTGGAGCAAAACCTTTTTGAGAGCAGCGAGCATCAGGCTGTGGTGTTGCCTGAAATAGGAGTTTGGTTTTCCTTTATACATACCATCGCAGTTTCAAGACAGACGAAGTTGTAGGGACCATTATACATTGCTTATAGTTTGTAGACCTAGGACTGCTAGACACTTCCTACTGGGCACGGATAAAAAACTACACACTACACAGCTGCCTGGGTGACTGAAGACCGGTTTGCTTCGCTGGACAACTGAAGAACTGTGTCTATTTGTTCGTCTGTCTGATTGTTGGATTTTGATCATTAAAGTTATCAAAATATATCGACGTTGCTTTATTGCATCCTAAAAAGTGAAAGAAAGGCTGCTAGTGTATCTATAACATGAATTTCAATTTTAAATGGATATTGCAAATCTTTATTTGTGGTTGTTATGGTTGCAGGTGCAACTTTTATGCTTTATTTTATTTTAAAATGGATGTTCATTACCTTCTAATGGGCATCCCCTGACTATTGGGGGATAGAAGTTCAAGATGGTGACTACATTCACTCCTTCATTGCCCTCTGAGTCGAAGTCAATGCTTTTTTTTTCTCTCTAGCTCATTTTGATGTGAATATTCACTTTCTGAATCATAACTGTCCTCAAAACTTTGAAACAAGTTTATTCAACTGTGATGTGTTGACTTATCCATAGAGATCACTAAATCTAGCTCTCTAGACCAAGCATTAAGTTTGGGGTTATCTTACTTTCAGTTTCAAAACTGTAAAAATTCTACCCCTACATCTGCCAAACTTTGCATGGAACTAAACAAATGAACAGTGGGCGTTGACAACAGGTCCTGAGAGCGATTCCGGTGTAGGCTGGCAGAGGAAAAATTGTAAGGGCAGTCCTGATACTGTCTCGAGATTTAATATCAGGGACTTAGCTGTTTCTACAAAGCTATAGTCAAATGCAGTGCTGTTTTGCTAAGTCTATTTACCATTTTGGTTTTCCACAGCGCTGACATCAAATGCAATGTAGAATTGCCATGACTATCCACCATTAAGCTTTTTCTAGAATGCTGTAGTCAATAACAGTGAAGGATCACCATGCCTATCTGCCATTTAGCTTTTCCTTAAGCACTTTAAAAATGACAAATTTTAATGATTCTCTTTCATGTATCTGTCAATAAAACAAAAAATACTTAGGCAAACCAATAGCACTTACTGAGGGTTACACCCCATACTGATTATCAAAAGGCATGAGTGGTGGAATTTCATTCAAAAGCAAGTCCCTCTGATCATCCTCCCTTCACATTCATGTGCAGGAATGAGTAATAGTGGTTTATCTTATTGTCTCCTAAAGAGCTGATAGGTAGATTTTTGAGAAAACTAAGATGAACATAACATATGTGGAGTATTTGAAAGTTATTTCATTTTGAAAACTTTTGTAGATAAATCAACCTAAGAGTTTTTGTTCTTTTGTCTGAAACACTTTTAGCTGACTATCATGTTTTTAATGTAATATGATTGCAATGATGATAGGCCATTATTCACAACATAATAATAATATTTATGAAAAGCTTATTTTACAAATGATTTAAGTAAAAAAATGAAACTTTGAACTTCACATAGACTGAAAAAGGCAAAGTCAAGCTCCATACGCTATAGAAAATCCATAATATTCTTTAAATTAAATATTTAAAAAATTATAAAATAAAATATACACATTACCATCATCAAAGGTGTCACATCACAATCATCATCCATTTGAATTCATAACATTCATACTCATGCCATCATCAATCATTAGCAATATAAACCCTATTCTCATACTAACATCATTGTCATCATCACCACCATAACAGCAAGCTGCTTTTCCTTTAGGCTTTTTGTTAGGACTAATGTAGTCATGTTTTATGTTAGCTGAGTAAAGTTAAATGTTTGGTGTGTGTTGTGATTGGTAGTTCAGCTCGTGACAGCACAAGCCGGACGGGACTGCAGATCGGAGGATTTTGGCTGCAAGAGATCACTCCATTTTTGTCGCTTGTACAGAGCACACACGTCTATTTTATCGCTCTTACAGAGGAGTCAAAAACTATCCTGAGCAGTTTAGATATTTCGACTGCAGATAGTATATTTTTATTCTCCCTACCACGGGACCTGCTGAATGATCTAAGTTTTGTGATTTCCTGAGGCTGTGTGCCTAGGCAGACTTATCTATTAAGTCTATGAATTTATATTTGAGAACGGTGTTGTATTACCTGCATTGTCCCTCGCGTAAGGGTTATAGTCCTGTGTGGACTAGCGATTGAATTGTGACAGAAAGCAGTTAACAAAGTTACGGTTGAGTATGAGATCTCAGTGACAGTATTTGACAGTGTTGAGAACGTAAATAGCTGAACCCAGTTGGACTGGTAATTGTTGAGAACTATAAGTGTACATCTGGACCCCAGACTATTATCTCTATTTAAGTGCTGGACCTTGGATCTATTCTACTGAAAGCTCAACGGACGGGAATCACCGATGGACTTAGTTTAGAAGCGTGTGCTTGTGCGAGTGAACTTATATATATATATATTATTTATATCTATTAATTGTACCTGTTGATTGGATCTATTAATTATCGCGGTAAATTATATCTCTAAGCTATATCTAAAGATCATACCTATTAATTCCTATAAGCACCTATGTGTCTATCGATCTAAGAAGTAATTTGAGGAGAGTTTCCTAGTGAGTGGATTTAAACGGTACTACCTTATTTAATTGTATAAGATTACGTAACGCACTCTGAATAGTTATTGTCGCGCCTGTGTGCGTGGACTTTTGTATTTGGCTCGCCTCATATCTATCTGTCTACTTCTTTATGTGACTACCTACTTCTATATTATTACTATTATTATAAGTTCCTGTCGCCTATTCCCGGTGTTCCGCCTTCTATTTGGTGTGTCCTTCTTGTGCAGTCGTTTGTTGTACCCTGTGTTGTTATATCCCTATTCCCTAACATCTGGAGGGGACACATATATATTGAACCTATTTGGAGGGGAACCCTCAGGCTTCGGCTTTAAAAAATAATTTACTTGTTGTAGGGGCACTGTTTGTCTTCTGTTTGTTTTCGTGGGTGTAGGCGACCTAATAGGATTACTTTACTTTGTTATTGAAGTACTTTTTTCAGTCTATTTTTAGGTGTGACGCTTTGTCAGCCAGAGGCCAAGACATGTTGGCAGTGCTGCGGGAAAGAGGAACACAGACACACGGTTGGAAATAACACAGTTAAGTAGACGGGTGTTGTGGCCTTTGTCTGTGGTGTTATTTTGACTGACTCATTGTTGGCCGGTGGGCCTTGATTCGATCCTTTCTTTTCATTCTCTTTCTATTTTTGTGTGGGCGGTTGGAGGGATCTGGTGTTGTGACCTCTCTGTCATTGCACCAGACGTTCTTGTTCTTACCGTTTGTTCTGAATGTGTAGTGTGTTTTTTCTTTACTTCGTTTCGCGGCCTATCCTATTTATTGTTTTTTTTTTACAGGTGTTTAAAATCGTGGCCGGACTCGAAGTATTGAATTGATACTCTAGGTTGCATAAGGTGTGTGATTGCGTTGTAGTTTTGCTTATTTTTGTGAGTGCTTGTTGTAAACCTTCCGTTTTTCTTGCTATCTGTAGTCCAGTCTCGTAATTTTGTTTGTTTTTTTTTTTGGGGGGCGACTGTTTTTGTTGTCTTTAGTGTGTTTATTTTTACTATACTTCTTTTTTTTTTGTTGTTTTCACTTTGTCTCTTTAATCTATTTCCTTCTGTTGTTTAACATTATTATTTACTCCATTTCATGATTAGTAAGACATTAGTAAGACTCTTGATTAATAAGACATAATGTGGTATTATTGAAATTGGGTTTCTTGACCATTTGAATTTCGCTCACTGACGGTGAGACCTTGTCAATTGTTTACTTTCTCCCTAGTGTTTTTGGACCGGTGGTGTAAACACCTGACATTTAGTCACTTATGACAGTGGCCTTTTGTGCCTTTCGCGGGCTTTTTCATATATTCTAGCTGGGTGAACGCAATTTTTAGCATCGTGAGATAGCAATTTGTTTTGCTTTGCTCGACTTTGATTTATTTATGCATTCTTGATTTGTTTTCTTTTGCTCAGTACTACGCTGCGTGACTCTGAATTGTAAATTTTTTGGGTCTGAGTAGATTAACCTTTAAGTGTGTTATTGAATTTGAGTAAATTCTGTGTACTATTGTTGTATTATTACTTCATTATTATTTGGTTCTAGCAAAGGTGGTCTCAACTCCACTACGGTTTTAGGTGGTCCACAACCCACTACATTAATTTTCATTGGTTCTTAGTTTACTCTGGTAGTGTGTAGTTACCTCTGTGTGGGGGGTTTGCTATTAATCGATTTCTTAATTGTATTTATTATTAACTATCGTAATAGTCAGTCGGTGGTGATTATGTCTGAGTTGGACTTATACGCAAGGTATTTGGATTTAGGCGTTAAATTAGGTAGGTCCGGCGAAGACTTGGCTACATGGGTTGAGGATAAGGTGAGGCAGGACATGGAGCGTAATGACAGACAGATAGAAAGGGAAAAAAAGAGAGAGGAGATGGAATTACAAAAACAGGAAAGAGTGATGCAGAACCAGAGGGAGGAAAGAGAGAGTGAGAGACAGTTGGCATTGAGGAGAATGGAGTTGGAAGCTCAAAAATTACTAAATGTTACCCCGGTCCCCCTAAGTTACCGCCACTGACGGAATTTTCTCAAGTTGATCTATACCTTGAGAGATTTGAGAATTATGCCAAATCAATGAAGTGGCAGCCTGCTGACTATGCATCGTGCCTAGCCAACCTATTACAAGGAGAGGCCCTGTCTGTCTTTTTGTCACTAGGCCCAGAAGATATTTCAGACTACCAGTCTGTAAAAAAAACACTATTGTGCAGGTTTGGCTGTGACAGGAATGGATTTAAATCCAAATTTTTCTCTGCAAGGCCTTCACAGGATGAAGACTTTGCCACGTATATTAATGGAATAGCCCGCTATTTTAACCGTTGGCTTGAACTCAATCAAGTGTCAGACTTCGATAGTCTCTCCTTTTTGGTTCTGAGCGAAATTGCACTGCAGCCATGCGATGCAGAATTCGTGGCCTATATAAAGGACCATTCTCCTACATCATTGTCTGACTTGAAGACACAGGCTACTTCTTACTTGGACGCAAGACCATCAAAATCCTTCATTAAGGATTCTGCCACTTCTTTCGCCGGCAAATCTGTTAGACCTACGGCGCGTTCAGATTCTAGACGCCCCTCTATTCATTCTTATAGATCCCAAACTCATACACGTGCCAACACTCTGTCCTTGGGCAGACACACGTCACGTACGTCGTCTGGCCACAGACCACCTACACATGGCGTACACTCATTCGATAAGAGTAAGAAGCCCTTCCCCACTTCAAAAGATATCCACGCTCCGCTTCTCATCAGAGAAATTCTAAGGGTGCGGGTTCTGTAAAACCTCCGTCGGATGGTGCATGTTACTATTGTGGAAAAAAAGGGCATTATATTCGTAATTGCAGACGTCGACAGGCAGACTTGTCGCGCGAAGCCCATGTTGTTTGCTCACAGCAATACAATTGTTGCATCGCAGATGCTAAATTCAATAGAGATGGTCGGTTACATATCGAGTCAGCTTCTCTATTTGGGAATAAGTGCAGCTTGCTTCGTGACACGGGCTGTAACACAGTTGATGTGCGACGATCGCTTGTTCCAATGTCCAGCATTACAGGCCGACACATTAAAGTTAACACCTTTTGCTGTAAGAACAGAACCTTTAACACAGCTGTCATTAATATTAAGTCCCCTTACTTTTCTGGCCGTGTTGAGGCGTGTTTATTGACAGACCCTGTAGCTGATGTGATACTGGGCGATATTGATGGGATTATTCACCCCACACCATCTAATTCCTATTCAGGTGTTGATGGGCCAGTCCCTTCAGCGTGTGTTGTAACGCGCGCCCAGGCGCGTAAGACCATAGATAACAACAGTCAGAATAATATGGTACCTTCTTAAGACCCATCTACTCAGTCTCAACTTATTCATACACCTCTCAATTGTGTACCTCTTACAGATGTGGGTTCGAGACAAAAAGTTGACCCAACCTTAAAAGATTGGTTTAACAGAGTAGGTGCACCCCCAGTTGGAGGAGTTTATTTTACAATAACTGAAGGCAAACTCTTAAGACACTATCAGAGAGCTGGTTCTGATATCATTAATACTACAATAGCAGTCCCTGAGTCACTGCGACATCTTGTGCTACAGTGTGCACATGACAACTGCTTATCGGGCCATTCGGGTTTCAAGAAAACCCTTTCAAACATCCAGGCCTATTTCTCATGGCCTGGTCTCTCAAATGATGTTCGCTGCTATACTCGATCTTGTCATGTTTGTCAGGTCAGACCTCGCGTTCATTCTGATAGGCCTGCGCCTTTCCAGCCTGTTACGCTAGTGGAGACCCCCTTTCAACGCATCATTATTGACATTGTTGGGCCACTCCCTGTTTCTCAAAACAGATATGAGTATGTTCTAACACTAGTAGACCTATCAACGCGCTGGGCCGAAGGAGTTCCTCTTAGACATATCTCGGCTAAGGATGTAGCCCAATCACTGTTTGACTTGTTTTGCAGACTCGGGTTTCCATGCGAGATACAGTCTGATAGGGGACAACAATTTATGTCACAAGTTCTGAGGGAGTTCATCTCATTGACCAATATAAAGCAATTTCTTTCCTCACCCTACCATCCTCAAACCAATGGTGTGGTCGAGAGATTTCATTCTACTCTGAAAGGAATGTTGAGAAAACTAGCTTTTGACTCACCATCCAATTGGTGTCAATATCTCAATGCTGCCCTCTTTGCATACAGATGCCAAGTGCATACGTCAACTGGTTACTCTCCATTTTTTTTGCTCTATGGCCGCTCGCCTAGAGGTCCAGTGGAGATACTCCATAACTTCATGTCCAATTCTAATCTATCGCCTGAAACTTCTCTTCAGTACCAGTTTGTTATTGACTTCCATAACAAATTGAAAGCTGGTTGGCAACTTGCTGCTTCTGCTTTGAAGGAATCTGCTGACAAAAGCAGAGAGCATCAGTCCCTTAACCCTAGAGTGAAAACTTTTGCTGTAGATGAGCAGGTTTTGGTGCTATTGCCATCCTCTAATAACAAGTTGAGCCTAACACTGCAAGGACCCTTTAATATCGCTAAAAAACTGAGCCCTGTGGTCTATCTAGTAGACTTTGGTCACAGAGTCAGTCCACTTCACGTGAACTAAATCTATCTGTCTACTTCTTTATGTGACTACCTACTTCTATATTATTACTATTATTATAATATAAGTTCCTGTTGCCTATTCCCAATGTTCCGCCTTCTATTTGGTGTGTCCTTCTTGTGCAGTCGTTTGCTGTACCCTGTTTTGTTATATCCCTATTCCCTAACACTTTTGATCACAGTAAAGTCATTATAGACATGTTTTTGCTGTTGTTCATAACATTAATTCTAATACATTTTGAAATAATTTGATGTTTAACATGTATTTCTGCTAGTTCTGTAGGTTCCAAAAGAATGGAGATCAGTTTTTTGTGTGACTTTTTAGACTTATTTTTTCACTCTTAAAACGTCAAAAAAAAATTTTTTTTTTTATAAACCTTGTTTAGAATATGTTAATGCAAATAAACTGGTTTACTTATCAGCATCACTTCATACAGTTTTTTTGCTTTAGAAAAGTAAGAGAGTGGAGTGTTTGTTTGGTTATACCAATGGATCAAGGCATGGCAATTAATGGCGATTCTTCACTGCATTTGACCATGTCATTGTAGATAAAGCTTAATGGCAGATGGGCATGATAACAAGCATGAATTTTACACGCAATTTACAACATGTTATTGATTACAATGACTATGAAGACTTACTTTGATAACATCTTCCACTATAGTGATATTGATCCGTTCTACATGAACACTTATTTTGCGAGCAGTGTAAAGTATCAGCACACCAATGATCAGCAATACAAGGTCGGCCAATGCCCAATCCTGAGAAAGAGACAGTTTATGAATAACCTTCATGAAAGAATGATGAGAAAATTTAAAGCCCTCTGTCAGACCGAGGCACCGGTGGTGGAGCTCAAACCTGCAACAGAATGGTCCCTGCAGATCTCAGGGCGGACTCATTAGCCATGAACATGTTGTAGATAAAAGTTTAAGCTGAAATAAATTTATAACAAGATCGACTAATAAGATAACAATTTACTGGTTAATCATAACTTTATTAGGGTTTAGAAAATCATATCTTTATCATTAGTAGGGCTGAGAGAATCATATCCTACCACTAGCTAGGGTAGAGAGAATCATGTAATTATCACTTGCTTGGTTTGAGAGAATCCTATCACCATCACTGCTAGGGTTGAGAGAATCATATCACTATCACTGGCTAGGTTTCAGAGAATCATATCACTATCACTAGCTAGGTTTCAGAGAATCATATCACTATCACTAGCTAGGTTTCAGAGAATCATATCACTATCACTAGCTAGGTTTGAGAAAAATCAATAAATCATTATCACAAACTAACGTTAAGATAATCATATCACTATTACTAGCTTGGGTTGAGAGAAGCATATCACTATCACTAGCTAGGTTTGAGAAAAATCAATAAATCATTATCACAAACTAAAGTTGAGAGAATCATATCACTATTACTTGCTAGGGTTGAGAGAATCATATCTCTATCACTAGCTAGGTTTTGAGAGAATCATATCACTATCACTAGCTAGGTTTTGAGAGAATAATATCTCTATCACTAGCTGGGTTTTGAGAGAATCATATCTCTATCACTAGCTAGGTTTTGAGAGAATCATATCACTATCACTAGCTAGGTTTTGAGAGAATCATATCTCTATCACTAGCTAGGTTTTGAGAGAATCATTTGTCTATCACTAGCTAGGTTTTGAGAGAATCATATCTCTATCACTAGCTAGGTTTTGAGAGAATCATATCACTATGACTAACTAAAGTTGAGAGAATCATATCACTATCACTAACTAAAGTTGAGAGAATCATATCACTATCACTAAAGTTGAGAGAATCATACCACTATCACTTGCTAGGGTTGAGAGAATCATATCACTATCACTTGCTAGGGTTGAGAGAATCATATCACTATCACTTGCTAGGGTTCAGAGAATCATATAACTATCACTTGCTTGGGTTGAGAGAATCATATCACTATCACTTGCTAGGGTTAAGAGAATCATATAACTATCACTTGCAGGGTTGAGAGAATCATATCCTACTCTACTGAGAGAATAATACTGAGATCATCCCAAGTCTATCACTATATCACTAACTAGAGGATAGGGTATTTAGTGGCACAGTGATTAGCAAATGTGTGGCTGCACAGGAAAACATGTTGGATGTAGCCCAAGTTTATTTTGAACTAGCGTCATTAAAGTTGATTACCTCGTTCATGACCAAATTAAGATTTTGGTTTCAACAAAATCTCGATTTATTTATCTTTATAGTTATTGTCACAAACACCAGAAATAAAAGGTAGATAATACCTCTGATGTAGGACGTTGAGTTCTTTAGGTCTATATAGACCTAGCTGAAATAATGGAATTCTGGAGATTGTGTGAATACGTAAAAAAAACTGAGTTTATTTAACTCATCAGCAGGAAATTAAATCAAACAATATTCACATAGGCCGTCGGTAAGAAAACTAGATCTAGCTCTAAAAAATCTGCGTAATCGCTATACAATGATCTTACTGCAATCTCTATAATCTCTGTGATCTCTATAAACTCTGAGTACTCTCTCTATGAACTTTCTGCCTACTCTGTGTCTTCTCTGTGTGATCTCCGTGTGATACTGGTATATCTCTGTGTCTCTCTTTCACCAATCTTCTCCCGGTATTTATACCTTTTCAAAAGAAAACTCTACAAATTTCTGGAAATCTATCCCATGATGCAAGCGTAGAATGTTCTAAAATATAGATCTAGAACATTACATCATAATCCTAAAATAACATAAAAGCAATCTTCAAAAAGACGTTAGGAAAAACCCCTGGGCTAAAAATAGAACATGAGTCACGTTCGTTTACGTAATGAATTCTCCTTCGCTTTGCATAAATTAACTCCCCTAAACTGGTTCTTTCTAGAACTCTCGAGTTGACCTGCGTTCAATAATAAACCCTAAGTCTAGTTTTTGTTACAGTTATACTCCACCAAGTTTTTATTAATTTCTGTAACCTATGAGCTATTTAATTATAAGTTTTTTCTGAGGCATTTTGATCAGATTTGTGGCAACAAAAGCCAAAAAAGGCAGGCCATTTTCCAAAACTTAACGCCTGATTGGTATCCTCATTGCTAATCTACATCACAGCAAATGTACCTGTATTATACACCAAACTAAACAGCAGTTTCTTGGCTGTTACATTCTAACCTGTACCCATAAATACAATTTAACCTGGTTGAGTGCGCAGCCGTTTTAATGAGATAAAATCATAGATCTGCTGACTCAAAATATGCCGCAATTTGATGATCTGTTAGACAAACAATTTACGTTTCTTGTTCGATAAAGCTCTTCAAAACATTGATATTTTTATATATATTTGAGTGTTCACCTTGGAAAGGATTATTTTTAAGTTTATTGCAAGTAAAAATAATGGTTTCAAAGATCAATCCTTCACCTTCCAATCAAAATGTGACCCATGTTTGCAGCCTCAATGAGTGGCTTGAAAATCGCAAAGCTTTTAAACCTAAACTTAGCCAATTTGTAGGCTTAAGAAATCACTCTGTGTTGACAATTTGATATAATTCCTTACACAGCGACTGCCAGTGAATCCCTTTTTCTTTCATTCTGTCTCTCCCACTCTCCCTTCTTCTCTCTCTCCGGCCTAGATCTAGGTCTTGGTTACCTCTATTGTCGTTTGTTATTGGTGTTTAGAAGCTAGATCTAATTCAAAATTATAGTTTTGACAGCCTACTAGTGATTAACTTTAAAGATCTAATCTAGGTCTAGAGATCGAAGTTAATGTGGTAGCTTAATTATAGAGCTTGACAACATTGTGCTCAATGTGTAAAACTCCGTGATGAGCAATAATATCAGATGGGCCGAAGATGTTAAATTCCTTAAAATATTCATTTTCACTGAAAATATGTGCCATGTGTCTGTAAAACCAATTTCTCAAGCTGAGTTCCTGTTTCCAAACCAACTTCACTTGAGTTGATCTTTTCTAAAGTCAATCCTATTGTCCAGGAACATTATTCACCCCCATGGTTGTAAAGGCAAATTTGCTAAGTCAATGTGTATTTGACAAAATGCTCCTGCTACATGTACAGATTTTGCTGCTGGAGATACTCAAGTTTCAAGATGTAGTACACTTGCTTTGTACTTGTCCTTACTGTACATTGTTTCTCTTTACAAGCTTCAGAAGCTAGCAGCATTTTTTTCTTTTTTCAGAACTGAATACTGGACTTCACAAACATTGAAGTCCATACTCCCCACTTAACCATCAATAAAAGTAATAAATCAAAGTTCACGAATTGTTGTCAAGAGGTTGATGTAGAAGAATATTTTTGCTCTTTTTAAACAAGATCTCAGAAATAAGGTCGCATGCACAAAAAATGGCATTAAACTAACAGAAATTGATTTAAAAAGACAAATTTTAATTCTTAAATGTGGTAATTTGAGATTGGATAATTGTTAAGTCACCAACCATTGACGTGAGGCGAAAAAAATATGTTGATTTTTTATTCTGTTGTGAAGGGATATTCTTTTGCTTTTTCTGCAGAGCATACTTTTAGCTGGGTGCATAAATTAAAGGTAGACTATTTTTTTTTTTGTAAATGAATATTTTAATGTGGAAAAATATGTAACAGCTTATTCAAGAGTATTCATTACATTAACATTTGTAGCAATTTTTTTTTCCTTCATAGAAGACACAAAAAAATACATACTTGTATGACAGAGTCCATTGTCATGGTACTGATTAGTCCTACAAGTGCAGGTGTTTCCCAAACAAGACAAGGTATAGCCACACTGATTAGATATACCTGCACTGCATACATTTCCATAGGCAAGTCCTGAGAAAAGAACAAAAATTTTAAAGTATTTTACATGAAGTATTCTTACAGAAGAATAGATAGGTAGAAATGTGTGTGTCTAGAGAGAGGATCAATTCTTGACCTATTGCCTTGTTGCACAAAATTATTTTTAGGTTTTTTTCCAAACTTGAATAGTGACACTAGCCACCACTAACTGTTGCCCGTTCAAGGCTACTGAGATGTTTTCATTAGATCTATTTAAAAAAAACTCAAGACTAGATAGAAAATAAACAGCTATACAATTTTGATTGTTTAATGTGTGTGTAGAGCTGTACTGTTATCTGACCACAGAAAGATTCACTGATAACAGCTCACGACTTTCTACACTCACTGACTGAGATGAGCACTTCACTGCTGAGTGCCCCTTGATGCCTTTTTCTATTCTTTTTTCTCTCATTGAATTCTTACCATTGCTTAAACTTTTCACAGTGATGTAAGAAAGAAAAAAAAGCTCAGGATTTGGAAGGGTACAAAGTTTTTCTTTTTGAAAAAAGTTTTTTCATCTTACTTAGATGCTGCTAAACAAGATGATGAAATTATAAACAAACTTTTTATTCATTTTAAAAGTGCTAGTAAATGTAAATATAAAACTGAAAATTTTACCCCACAAGCTGAGAACTTAGAGTAAAAAATTTAGTTCAAGACATCCTTCTACAAGCAAGGAGCATGCTAGCATACTTTACTTAGGCCTATAGGATTACAAAACGAAACCTCCAATTCAGGACAAGCAAACAAGCACAACACACACACCTTAAACAGTCTCTTCCAAAATTTTCTCCTTTACAACTGAAAAGTCCCTCATTGATTGGTCTTCAACTAGAACACCATCACATCTAAGTGTGACGTCATGTAATCAATCCATACCAAGCAAGCTGATCTCTTCTAGGCCCGAGATCTGCATATGGGTGTAAAAAAACACACATACATTCCTCTATCGCACTCTTATACACACTTCACACCATACACACACACATAGAGCTCTATCTTCAAGAAATTTCTCTCAGGCCTCCCAGAGGTTCAGAATCCCAAAGCATCTCAATGGTTCTAAAGATTGGACCTTCAAGTTGATATTACATTGCATCATTTTTGCCACAGGCCAAGGCCTTGAACACACACATACATATGTAAACATAATATTTACCCAACTCTGTCTTCGAGAAATTTCTCCTTCTCAAGGTCAGTCAGCGATTGAAAGTGACAAAGCATCTCATTGGTTGTTCAAATATAACCATCAAATCTAGGTCTAAATATGATTAAACAATTTTTTCCCCCTTAACCTATCAGAGACTGAAAAATTATGTGATAAAGCTTGGGATTGGCTATTCTGGAACTGTACTGTCAATCACCTCTCTGTGTCTGGCAGTATGATGTTCATCCAGTGACCATGTGCCAAAAGACCCCACTTTCATTCTAGAACTTTCTCTTCCCTACAACATCGAAGAGACTAAGAGACAGGATATATTTCATCAGATAGTAAAATTTTCCACTGCTTGCAAAAAATATGTCTAGGAATAGATTGTATAACATCAGATGCCTTTGTAATTACCAGTTTTGGCCTCTGATTGGAAAAGCTAATTTTTGTGTTGCTGTACAAGAAGTGTGCATATAAAGGAAGCAGGTGGGGGGTGGAAGGCTGGGAGAGGAAAGAAGAGAAAGATATACCCATCATGATTTAGCAATTAGCAGATAATGTAATACAGTAATGAAAATAGTGGATCATTAGAGTTCTGCTGAGTCTAGATAATGCTCACTGGATGGGGTCAGTAAGTACAGTCCAAAGCTATAACAAGCCTGTTACATCCATCGTAGACTCTTAAATGCATATAATCTTGAAAATTGTTTTTATTATATTAGTTCGATATCTTTACTATGATTTTGTCAGTTTACATCGTGATTTTCTGTATAGAAGGTTGAACTATCTCCATTGAAACATGGCCTAAGCCTGGGTTTAACAAGTCGGGCCTACGCTTCTCTCAGTTGGCAGGGTCTCCTACCAGAAGTGGGGCGTGCACTTAACCCAGCTTATTTGATGAGTTTTCCAGTTAACTTAGCAGAGAACTAAAAATTAGGTTTTTTTGTTGCAAAGTTTAGAAAATGATTCACCAAAGAAAAAGGATTTGGAAATTATGATGACACTTAGAACGCAATTTTCAATGAAATTTTGATTGCTTCTAAAAATTACTTGTTTGACAAAATGAGCCATCAAAGAATTGGTGTCCTCTACAAGAGCATCGACTTCCCAAGCAGACAAATGGATCTGTGCACTGATTAGGTATGTAGTAACGGCAAGGTTCCCCAAAAGTAAGTCCTGTGAATGGAACAGTACACAAAAATTTTATTCAGCAGAAGATGAAAGATACTTTTACTGGCATCTTAACATCTAAATAAATTTATATGTATACTGAGAGGGACACAAACCTTTTAGAAAAAAAGCTTTGCTTGGGCAATTAGTTCAATGACATTGTTAATCATATTAGCTAAAGAAATCTACCACTAGATATCATAAATAAATATAAACATAGAAAATCCTTTTGATTTTGTAATAAATTACACACGCAACACAAAATCAAGTATGTTATTTATCAGGAAAAACGTTTTCAACGTATGCCATGAGTTATCAAAAAAGTTCATTAAAAAAAATACAAAAAGGATAGCTGATGCATTTTGGAGAAGCTAGTCTCTGCCTTGTTGAACCATTTAGGTGTAATCACTCATTGCTTTAGTGCTGGATAATGTCAGCAACACTGAAAGGTTTATTACGTTCGATATATCCATTGCAACGTGAGATGTTTTTTAAAAATAGATGGACACTCTGTGGTGTGATAGGTCTTGCCTCAGAGTGAGATAACTTACCTATAATGTTTTTCAAACTTTGGGTACTGACAGGGCACTGGCATTATTTTTACATAAATTTTCATTTGTCATAACTGAAAACACTTCAATTTCATCGAGTGCTGTCAAATTCTATATCTTACAGACCACTTCTTTACCTTTTGCATACTTAATCTTTTCTAGGAGCAAAGGGAGTCCACAAGCAATAGATAAAAAACAGCTTTAGCCTGGCAATCGATTCTCTTGTGAAATGAACTTGGGCTTTTATGACACTTGCTCAAAACATTGGCCCAAAAATCAGATATAGACATTGTTGAAATACTTGTTTGTTTTACTTTTTCGTTCATTAAGCTAACTTGACAACAGTGATTATACGTTGTTTGAAACATGACTCATACTCAAAAATTTCTCTTCATTTTGTTACAGTACGACAAATTTTCATCTTTACATTTTGTTTGCAGCACTTCATTTTTTACTTAGTTCAAATCTCCAAGACTAAAAGAAGTGTTAAGTAATAGTTCAAGTCCCCTAGTAAGAATAATTTGAACCTACCCACCTACCAAGTGGCTGGTACTTTGATGGCACAAACAATGATTTTTTTAAAAGATGTCCAAATTTAAAGATCGATTCTTTTTGCTTTTTCTTAGTTAATTACGGTAATTTCTAAAAATGATCTTGATTTTATCCAGATTCAATTTATGACCTGTCTAAGAGGCAAAAATTGTGTCCAAGTCAGCGGTTGCTATAAAAAGTCTGTGTGAAACTTAACTAACCTTATAAACATTGAAATAGGGTTATAAGTAGTCAATGTCCAATATTACCTCTTAAATAAGCTTCTCACCGGCAATTGCTATCAGCAAAAAGCCAATAGAACTATTTTGTACTTCAATGTATCAACGACTCAAATCATGTCATCAATATGTTCAAGAACTTTTTAAAAGAAAATACTGTGATATATTTTACCATAAGCTTAAATATTGAGAGAATGAGGAAAAGTAAACAGTAGAGACAAACAAAAAAGAAAAAAAAGAAATGACAGTTTCACAAATAAACTGAACCAAAAAAAATTCGGAAGAATGAAAATGACAGCTATGGATTTCGACTTGAAAATTGCTGATTTAAACACCTACATCTCACTTTTGATCTCTAAGATACCTTATTTTTTACTGTAATATTTGATAACAGACGGAATTTTTTTAGATTCACCCTGTAGGTCACATGTTCGATTTTTTTCTACCTGGACGTATCATCATTCTTGAACGCATCATGAACGTGTGTCTAGACAAATAATGACCAAAACAATGAACACTGCTTTGAAAGAAAACCTTTATCCTGCAGTGAACGAAGCAGCATTTCCTGGCATTGCATAAAAATTTGTGTTCCTTCCTGAAACATGCCTTCATTTATTCATGTTTTGGATAAAAATCTGTTTTTACATTCAAACAAGCACTGTTGTTGTTGCTAACCACCTAAGGTATTATCTATTTAAAGATTTTCTGCATTCAAGCCTCTTTCATGACAAGATACGTCCTGATAGCCCCAAAAAATGATCCAAGATTATTAGATTGGCATTGTTTGTACGTATACAATACTCACAATAATATTTTTCAAGCTTTCATTTACCAATACCAAGTAAAAAAAGTTTTTTTTTAAAGTTGCTTAAAATATCACAATAACATGTAACAAAAATGAGCTTAACCCAAGATCCGTGCCATGCCAATATATCGGCTTGACTGTGATGAAAAAGGGGAGGCGTTTTGCCCTATTTCATTATCTTTATGATTCTCTGTACGTGTTTATAACTTAAAACTAGAAGAGTATGTATGTGTGATAGGGCTGAGGGGGATGCTTTGTGTGTTCTTACTGTTAGAATGAGAGCAAGATTACTGACCATTCATAGTAGAAGGTAGGTGTCTAGAACACTGCCCTTTGCTGTTAGCATATACATACACATCATGTCAATGACCGGTGACACTACGGCCAATGGTACTAGCAAAAGTTATAGACCTACATGTAATACTGTTGTAAACAAACCGACATTCTATTACTTGAAAACTTAGGAGATATTTTACAATTTGCTTGGCACAGTTAGTTCAATAATGCAAGTCAGTGACCCAGACTTGAGAGTAGGCCTAGCCTTGGCTTGTTTGAGAATAAGGGGGAAAGCAAATTAGTATTTTGCTGTGGTGTACATTTATTGTTTTATCGCCCTAATATTAGAATTAAAAATTGGCATATGGTTTTATGCTCATTAGATTCAATTCTAAAATAGAGTATAAATTGTTACTGAAAGGCAATTCTGAAAAATGCAGGCAAGCTTTTATCCTTGAGGAGAGCCAGTTAGCACAGGCGCCAATCTCTGTACACCCTGTCCCTTTTTCATATATATTTAATAAATAAAAGTGTCCTTTTGAAAAAAAAACAATGAATTGATACAGCAATGAACTATTGAGTATTAAAAAAGTGTATGGTTTTTAGTAGTTTTTATAACAAACGTCATGAATAAGTAGTTTCAATGCACACGACAAATTGCCCAAACGCTCTGTGCCACACTCCATTTTTTACATTGGGCAAACTTCTCCAGCCTAGCACTCAAGCTCTAGCTAAAGATGTCCCAGAATCTCCGCCAGGGTGTTAAAACTTATATTTATTTTGTATTTTTAATATTTAGTCCCCTTGATAAGTTATGCTAAGCATTTTTTAGGCAAAGAAACTACTAGAAATTCTAAACAATAACGATTTTAAAATTCTTCCACCTATCTGAAAAAAGTATTTCTTTAGATATTTTTATCCCTCAGTTTTCTACAAAAAAAGATAAAAAAAGACCAGCAAAGGGAAAGGCAATCGTTTCTTTCATGCAACTTTTTTATTTACTATTAAAGGGCAAGTTTTCGATATTTTTTTCTGGTTAAAGTCTTCTAATGGTTTGCCATGTGTAGTGTTGACAAAACCCTTTTCAGTGTCAGCAGCAGAGTAGCTGTTGTGTATCTGGGGCACCAAACCTGCATCAGTAGGGTTAAAAAAAATAAATAAATAAAACTGTTTGAGTATGTATCGTTAAGAACAAAACCTAATGCAGAATCTAAAGACCTGGCAGGACATACTTAGATCTTACAAGAGTTTCTGTATTCTAAGGGGAAAAAAATCAGATCATGTACACCAATAACAAAGACAGCTTCAATAGTCAATGAAAAAAAAATTAAGATCTGTATTAGAACTACTTTGCTGACACTGCTAGCACTGAACCTTTTCCCAGAGAGGAAAAAGCTAGCAGCCAAAGTCTTAATTCCTAACACTTCATGTTTAAAAAATAACTCAAAGAAAAGAGAAGATTTAATTTTCCAGAAAACTCTTCAACAAGCTCAACTTTTGGCATCTATTTTATTTTGCTTTGTTGCCTAGAAAGTATCTGGAAGTTCTAATATGTGCTGAGAGAGAATGCACCATCATCTTTGTCTAGTGTTGTCAGTTTTAATGTGATTGTTGAATTGAATAAAAATCATCAGGGTTGTGAAATTTGATTCAAGTTTGTGATTTTCTACAAAGTTATCAATTTTTGTTTTGGTTGGTCAAAAAATATGTTTGAGTATCTAGTTCATTTAGACAAGAAGTAACTGGTTTGAACAAAAAATTACTTACTTGAACGACATGTTTGGCCCAAAATATATTGATTAGTTGAACAAGTACATTTGCTTTCTATGCAGGACAGTGTATCAGCACAGCGGTCACTCAGTTGTGCAGTACAAGTTTGGCCATAGGTAAATCCTGAAAAAGTATTGTAGTAGAATTTTCATGCCACAATAATAAAAAAGATGAATGGTATTTGCATATTGTTTTTCTCAACTAACATTGAAGTGCCTTTCAATAAAAAGTATTTAGGTCGTAAGTCCATATGAGAAGTATATGGTAAGATCAATCATCAATAAAAATAAGTTGAACCAGTTTTGTTTAAGTAAGCAAATTTTTTAAACGTGTATGTGTTGATAATGTGGAAGGAAGAATCTGTACAGAAATTAGATCAATCCATCCTGTAAAAGTAGCATTTTAAACCTGGTGATTCAAGAATAAGTACAAAGAAAAAACAACAGTTGAAATGGGTTATACGACACACAGTCTAAATTTCATTGATTGATTTTGTCTCGAAATTTTGATTGTCAGTGGACAAGGCAGATAAAATGGTCTAAATATCTTTTTAAGTTGATTGGTCTAATCTCAATGCTTTGGCTCTTGTCCAATAAAGCATGCCTCACATATCTACAAGAAGATGGAAAAAAAAAATGAATTGTGCATGAGCTTGATCATCATGATGTTATCATGCTGTCTTACTTTGGTGAGTGCAGTCATTGCCTGTAGCTCTTGAAAGGTGCTCTGATATTCTTCATCACTGATCATTTGTCCCCAAGTTCTAGAACTGTATCTTTATGACAAATTTGTTACAGATATCACGTTTCTCTGTGTCAAGTTTCTAACAGACATCCTTCTTCCCTGTGTCAAGTTTTTGGCACACATTACATTTGCTTATGCAAAGTTTCTGGCAGACATCACATCTCCCTATGTCAAGCTTCTTACAGACATTATTTTTCCCTTTATCAAATTTCTGGCAGATATCCCACTTCTCTGTGTCAATTTATGCAGACAGCACATTTCCTGGTGTCAAGCTTCTGGCTGACATAACATACATCTTAATTCAAGGGCAGAAACTTGACACAGAAACATAATAATTTGCTCCTATAAAAGTACTCACTTGCTTGGCAAGCTACACCATCATAAAACTGGTTGGTTCTACATGTGCAAATATTTCCCAAGCAGGACAATGTCTCAACACATTGGTTACGTATCCTTGCATCACATTCTTTGATATAGGAGAGTCCTGGTAAAGCATAAAGCATGGCAAAATTTTATATGAAACCTTATCATACAATAAATAAAAAGATCTTTATTGTTGTTTGACTTTATCGAAATAAGTTTTTGTTACTTTTATCTCATTTAGCACACAGGTATGAAACAAACAAAAAAATTGTTACATAACACCGTCCTACCTTTGGTTTTTCAATACAAGGAAGCTATATTGCAAAATAAATCAAATTATGATATTAAATACCCAATATAATGTAAATGAACCATAAGCTTCAAGGGCAAATAATAACCCATAGGTGACAGGTAAATTGACAGAGGGACTAGAATAGCTCCAAATCCTTAAAATTTAGAGGAAAGGTTTATTAACTTCAAAAGAGCGGCAACATCTGACAATGACAAAGCCAACCAATTGTAGGTCTGGGTCTATATCCTGAAGCATATTTTTGATGCATACTAATGATACTTTTACACTGTTGACTATAAATTAAAACTCAGTAGGCCTATCTCTTGCTCTGAGTGACTCTAAACAGATTTGCCTTTTATATACACCGGCTCTAATTTCTAGAAATCTGAGAAAATAGCAAAATAGCATATTATGTAATTTTAAAAATAAACTGCACTTTCCTCTATCTGTTTAAAGATGGCTTGCCTGATCCAAACCAATTATTTCTATGCTTTAAGCACTTTTCACAATATTGGCATTTCTTTAGAGAGGGGAAAATAGTTATGTTTTTTTTTTTTTTTTGATTCAAAAGAAAACAAATTGAAAAAGACCAATCTCTGGTATAGATAGCAATTTTTTTCTCTATAAAGAAATGGCATCAATCAGTCTTCATGTTTTCACTCACTTGGTTGAATCTAAAGTAAGACTACTTTCTTCCTCTTTTATCAATTTTAGGAATGACTTGGCATGATTTGATTTTACAGTAAAAACAAAAGGAAAAATGTCATCGTTTTAGAAAATATCAATATTTTTTTTTGTTGAAATATTGAAAAATTCATGCATTTCTATAGAAGCTTCAATGGCATTTTTCTCAATATGTTTTTTGAGAATTAATGATATTCTGAATGATATAAAAGAGGCCTTTACCAATATTATTTTTAAGAAATTTAACTTTCTCATCCTAAATATTATTTTTAAGAAATTTAACTATCTCATCCTAAATGGAGGCCACAGCTCATGTCAGCTATATATAAAATACATAATTCATATTTTTAAAAAAACTTCCATCACATTTGAGATAATATTTTGCAAAAATAATTATGTCAGTAAACTTTCCATTTGTTTGAACTTCAACTGCAGGAGGAGATAACAATTTCAAAATCACTAAACTAGTAACTTTATTGAAATTTTCATATGGCCATAGCAACTGCATTGGTAAATGTTCAAAAGGTCTATCTGGAATAATTTTTTAAAAATTACTCCAAAGTCTCACCATAAAGATCTTTACAGGGATCGTAGCAGGACATGTGAGCTACACTGAAAATTTACCAAGATGGCAATGGACCCGAAAGTGTCGGTGCCTGC
>BLXT01006948.1:1166198-1198531 GCA_019648995.1 Plakobranchus ocellatus | reverse complement strand
CCCCCCCCCCCCTTTTTCGTGAGTTTTTTTTTATAACTATACAGAATTCTATATCAATACGAAAGGTCTCTAACCCCTGTTTTGATCTTAAATGGCCTACCATTTTTGCCATCTCTACTACATTTGAAATATTGTCAGCAATGAAAAGGTGTGTTTGACAGAATCCAGGATTGCTGAAGGATCAAGATCCTGCACTGCTCTATTGCAAAATTTTGCAAAGCTGGACAACCACCTGTTTCATGACAAGCCAGCATGGAACAGAAACTGGCAATACTAAACATAATTGAAAAATCAGCTCTTAAATTGATTCAAATTCTCAAAATGGCTAATATCCATTACCTCAGTAGTGAGGAACAACTTTGTAGATGTGAGGGTTTGCCAAAACATAGGCTGTCACCATAGTTAAGTGTGAAAGATTTTCTACAAGCCCTATTTGAAAAAAATTAACTTATCAGAACATAAATTTTGATTTTGTTAGTGTAATGGCATTCAAAGTACTACTTTATATTTAAAAAATCAGTTTTAGATTTATCCTTGCAGTCTAAATTAATCAAATAAGTTTTGAACACATGATGACACAATCACCAAAAAAGTGGTCATCCATTAACAAAATAAGCTCATTCACCTCCATGCCATGAAACACAAACTGTTTTTTTTTTTTTTTAATGGATCTAATCCTGCTATCCAACTCTGCCTGAATCATACCCCATTGATACTCAATTAGGCTTTTTTAAAATTGGAGATTCTTTTCTTTTCAAAATACAGGAAAAAAAATAAACGTGACACAATTTTGGGTCACATTGCTCATGTAGCAAATACAAAGTAACCATTTACAAAGTCATTGAGCAAGAGCAGCACCCCATTCCTCTTATTGTCAACATTGTGAGATTCACCAAGCGGCTTTTCAGCAATATCCACACAATTATAGCTGAATGAGGAGAAAAAGTGGTTTGCAATGATCAACACTAATATTGGCCTTGTTTTGGGTTTTTCATCTTGTCCCAGTATATTTCATTGGTGTTTCATGAAGATAATGCATAAAACAGTTAACAACTGTGTCATTTATTTTGATACCTTGTATAATTGACCAAGATGACAAATCACACTTAAAGGTCCTTGATTCTGAATTCCAGATTTGTTAGAATAAAGGTCTTTGCATTTGCATGGAGAAAGATTGAATTTTTTTCTCCAAGATGAAATAGCCTTTGTACATGGTGTGTATTTTTCTCACAATTTGTTGTACTTTATTTTAGGTGCTGGCAAACACTGTGTGCTCATATATTTCCAATTTTGACAGCTGACCTGGACTTGACCTGGCTGCAGCTACTTCTTGCTTGGTCTTTCCACGCTCTCAAGTAGAATGCAGCGATAAAATAATCAAAATTTCTCTAATTTTATCATTTTAACCCCACAACTACATTTGAGAGGAGTATTCCTATTGATCAGCCTTTATTCTTTAACATTTTGTCTCGATTTTTCAAAAAATTTGGTGTTCTTACCCCAAATTGTTAAGTATATGAAGTGTTTGAAAATTGTGTTGATCTAGCCTTTATGATGATTTTTAAAAGAATACGGATTTATTTTTGTTCATTAATCAAATACTAAATTATAGTTCAATTTATTTTTCTTCTTCTCTATCTCAACGTAAAAAATTTTTTTTCATTTCAAAATGATAGATTCTTGATGTCACATTTTTTATGCACACTAATCATGCCATATATGTACCCCTATTAAAATTATAGGTATTAAAAAGATTTAGTTCTAGTGCTCAAAATGGATCACTCAAGAGCGTCACAGAAATAGTTTTAATGAACTATGCCAGATTTGTGGAGAGCTGCCTATGACAGCCAAACAGAAAAAAATAATCAAATGGAACATTTATGCTCATCTTATGACTGTGATATTTTATTTACTTATGGTCTTGGCATTAAAAATGATGATGATGACACACAATCCAAATTTAGGTGCAATAAGTGCCATTTCCGTTTGAAAATATTAAACAACAGTGCACCTTCACTTCTAAAAGTGAGAGTGACATATGAACAACGTAAGGACAAATGGTGTTCATTTGATCAAGCCTTGACTAGTGATCAATGTGCATCCTCAAACATAGGACAACATTTACAACAGGATGCTTGAGAAAGCCAAGTCTGTGCCAAACAACTTTAAATAAAAAAACACCCTAGAAACCACACACATGTCATTGTGTGACAGACTGGCAGAGCAGAGCAGCAGTACAACCGCCAGTCAGACTGGTCTACATGAAAACAATATCAGCCCAATCACTGGCAGTAGTTATGTCCCAATTACATACACAGAGAGATTACATGAGTCACAACGCATTGCACAAACAAACATGACAATTATAGACCAATTACAGCAACTAACACACAATATAATTGCAGAAACCAGCACCACAAGCAGAGACAACTCACACCATATAACAGCTTCTAGTAAAACAACCATAAACAATACACAATATGCAGGATCACATAATATCCCACACTCTAGTCCGATATATTTCTCCATGTCTTTTATGCCAATAGCAGAACCCAAACCTTTAGAATCATCAAGAACACAAAAAATTACAGTAGGCGCTTAAACATCACCCATGTCAAACATGATAAATCATTAGTCATTCCCTAGGCCTGTCAGAAAATTCGTCATTATATAAGAAGAGAAACTTAGTACTCATTCAGTTAGAAGAAAGTTGAACAGAGACCCAGGTAAACAAACAGTAAAATGTAGACCAGGAGGCCAACCATTGGTTTTGCAGAGAGTTGTAGCACCCAGAAAGCACACAACATTAGTTAGGACACCCACAATAAGAGAAAGAGCTACTAAAATTTTACATAAAGTTAGGTCATATGTAGCGGGGTATTCAGGAACATCAACAGACACTCAATTAGCTACAGAGTTAAAGGCATTACCTACCTCACGCAGACAAGAAATAGTGTGAAAGGCTCAGGTAAAACAAAAGCTTCAAATTTCACAAAATCATACAGTAGCTACAAAGGAAGCCTTAGGGATGAGTTGGAGACAGGGGAAGAAGCATGGGAAGTTGCTTTAAAAGATTGGTATACATTTAGAAAGTGAGAAATCAGTTAAGAGAATTATCGAGGGAAATAGTTTCAGACTTTGTGCAAGTAGAGGGCAGATCGTTTGTAAAGGAGGATGATAGGAAATAAACAGCACCTTATGTACAATAGCAGGTTTGACACGGGTGGGCGCCGCCATGGGAAAAATTCCTTAAATTTACTCTCCAAATAGCAAACACAGAGAAGCCAAATGCATACCAAAACACAACAGTGATAGCAATAGCTGCAGTTCGTGACACACTTGCAAATATAGTAAGATTTTTAAAGGGTAGATTGTGGGAAGATTTGATTACACTTCAATGCCACTCATGGAAAGGCAAAGCCATCAAAGTTTTCTTGCACGGGGACTATGACCTCTCAGACCTTCAGGGTACATATCCATGCCTGAGGTGCCTGATGCCATGACAAGACATGCACAACCCTAATGATTGTTGTGAATATCCATCTCTGGAAAGCTTGCTCACCCTAACACAAAATGTTTATGCAACAGACTGATGGTGAAGGTAAAAACAGGCAAATAAGTTTCACAATTCTCTGCAAGCGCCCTTGGTTGGCATAGACTTAAATAAAGTTAGTCTCAGTTATTTACACATTTTGTAAGGAGTAGTTTAAAACATCATTAAATTGTTAGAGGCTGCAGCACATAAGTTAGTTAGGAATGTTATTGAAGAAATACGAATCGCGTTGGGGTCGAGCTTATGAATTGCAAGAGAGGTTACTTTATGAAGAGAAGTGTTTAGGATTTCGTGAACTAAGCAAGTGACAGGAGCAAATAGACAAATGCACTCAACAAGTACATAAAGCAGAAAACCTTATATCAATTCTCATGCATAAAGAACGTCAACCTGGAAGAGGCCCCATTGCATCATTGATAGACACAGTCTTAACCAAACACAGAATAACAGCACAGGCATATCACAGTAGATCATAGGGAACTATTGCCACAAATACCTTCAGTCAGCAGTATTCATAGACCACACACAGACAAATGTCATAGGAAGTCAACAATACACAAGTAATACCATGATAACAGACAAAGTTTGCACTTTCCAGTTACTCTTAATGATCTCAACAATGCATTCAGCACAGAACATAGAGCCACTGGCACATAAAAATCGTTGCACCTAGTTCACTTCCAGAAAATAAAAATGCAATAGATTTCTATATGGCCACTTACAGAAAAATGAATCCACACAAAACTATACCCAATCAACAACTACTAGAAAAACACTGCATTCTACACATAAAACAACATTTTTTTGGACTTGGATTATAAGGAGAGCAGGAGACTAAAAATTGTTACCAGATGATTGGATTTTTTGACCAAGAGGAATAAAAAATAACAGGTTAAAGTTAGAATTCATTTTATTATCTCATTTATTGCAAGTGGCCCTTGCTCCCCACTATTCTGTATAAAGCAGTAACAATAATATTTATTTATCTCACTGTGACACAAAGTACTTATTCCGTATTTATTCTACATATATTTTCCTGTGATAAGATGTGTGTATCTGTGTTAGTTATCAGTAATAAAGTTGAGAAATACTCCAGAAAAAAGTTGCTTTTGAACTGTTATTTTCCTTCTGTGTGGAGTATACTTGTCACACAAATTGGATATTTACAATAGATACGAATTTACTCTGGTCTAACTTGAAAATGAAGAGAAACAGAAAAAAACTATTGATGAGTGTTAAGTAAAGTGCCTTCTTACATTTTGCACAAGTTGAATTAAAATTGTGCGATTAACTAATTAGCAGATGCTAATTGAAAATGATTAATATGTACATAAAAATAAAAAAATACATGCTGACTTGCAAGGGCTATAGCTTTGAAAATATTCATAATAGAAGTCCCATTTTCATTTGTCAGTAGAAATAATTAAAATTTTCCTTTGGAAAAAAAATATGCAAAATGTGGCTCATTGTTCAGTTTGTTATCCAAATCTGACCCTAAAAATTTAACGTTTTCAAGCCCACTGCTGGTATACTACATGGGGCACAGGTGACTGGTTAACTGACCCTTGCTTGACTTAAGTCAGATGAACTTGGGGTGGGCTAGCCGGCGGACTTACAATGATGAGTAAGGGACATTGTGTGTAGAATACTGCCTAAATCTAATCTATGATAAAAAGCCTGTACCCCATGCAGATTTTTTATTACAACTTTGCTTGTAAAAGATGAGTCCGTTATTTCAAAGTTCCAGATTGATGGATCACATATCTGGGATTTCAAAAACAGTTTTCTCATATACTTTAACAATATAGAACCAGACCTATGTTTCTCTTTTTCTTGGAAGCGCAAGGAAAACCACTCAAATCAATATTTTATACCTAAGAAGGCTACAAATTCATGGAGATCTTTAGGCCTTAGACCTCATTATATGGGACTGACTTAAGGCATCCAAAGAAGAGGAAAAAATCCTGGGCATGCTGAGTAAAGACAATCGCAAATTGATTGAAGTCCTAGCTTGTAATTTTTTTAAAATCCAAGTCAGATGCAAATGATCATAATATTTATGATCTTGATTGAGAAGATGGTTGAGCGATCATATAAGAAATAGATCACTAACTCATAGATCTATAGCATTGTGGAAATGTACGCTGCTGTTCCTAAATTGTTCTTCATTTAAATTAATACACTCAAGACACTCTTGCATTTTTTTCTCAAATTTGTTTGTCACAGTTAATGTCCAGATCAATTTCTGGTGGTTATACGTTACAGTATTTGATATTATATGAAAACTTACTTCCTTCTACAACCTGGAGATTCATTGCCCAAATGTTCTTCCTCTAAATGTCTTCATCTGCGTCATTTGTAGGGAAGTAGAATGAATGGTGTTTACGATGATTTCTTTGTATTTCACAGTTAAAGATGGACCTTAAACTATGGTCCTCTCGTGAGATCACTACATGTCTTACTGCTACTGATAACATATTCTCATGATTCCTCTGATGAACCACACCTCTACTGCTTCTAGTTTTATTTCTATTTCTTTATTTGTTGTCCACCACTCACTACCATACAAAAGTACTGACTATACATATGTTTTAATTACCCTTATTTTGGTTGTCATGCGTATGCTTCTATTTGCCAGTATTGTTTTCATTTTTTGAAATGTATCTTTGGCCAATCCAGGCTATCTGTGTCTAAAGATGATGTATCTGCTCCACCTGTGTTCCAGTGGGGCATCAACTTGTTCTAAGATAGTGTTAATATGTGCTTCTATTGGCATTTCTAAAGCTTATGGATGGGAATGTTAAACCACGAGGACACATAATATGTTGCCAGACAAGCAGTGCAGCATGCTTTGTAATCCTCTGCCTAGAGCCCCGCACCTACAAGGGTGTTACTTATAGAGATCCTCGATAATAAAAAAACTGAGACATGAAAAACTACTCACTTGGTAGACAAGAAGAGCCATCATAGTAGAGATCCATTCTACAGGAGCATCTGCTCTGTATGCATAACAGAGGATCTACACAGTGGTAAGTTGAACGGCAACTCTCTCCATCAAAACGTTCTTTGAGAGTCGGAGGGTGGTAAGCAGCACAAAAAATATATTTTAAAAAAGCCAGGAGACTGTATTGCAAGCTCTCTCAAATGAATCACATATAATTATAATTGAATTTTTCTACTCTACAATTTATCAAAAATTGATGAAAGCATTGCTGACAAACTTTTTTTTTTTAAATCAAGACCCCATACTGTCTTCAAAACAGACAAAAAAAAATTGATTTTCTAAACAGCTTGAATCTGTAAAGGTCAGTCTTCAAACTGTTGACAACAGGCTGCTGCTGAAATACTTTCATTTGAAATGTGTATGTGCAGCTCTGGTAGTATTAAATTCACTATCATGTTTAAAGAATAATTTTATTCACCTATATTAGTAATTTGGAAGAATATTCTGCTTTTAAATATCAGTTTGTTATTTGGGGCTAGAAATGTAAGCCTAATGATACGTTCATATAAAAAAATTTTTGCTGAAAAAGTAAGTTACTTATGGTAACAGATATTGGCAAAAGAAAAAGGAGAGAACAGAGGAGTGGTCACTTACTTCTTTGGCAATATATTCCGTCATGGTACTGATCATCTGTACAGAGGCATTGACCCTCCAAGCAGGACAATGTGTTAGCACAATGATTTCTAATACTGGCAGAGCACTTGTTTCGATAAGAAAGTCCTTGGGAAAAGTTAATATACAATATTTTAAGTTTTTCATGAAACCAGATGTGATAAACAACATGATAAATCTTAATTTAGCATATTATCATTACATATGTTTACTCAAAACAAGTTTCTGCTTGCTAAGCAAATACCAGAAGGATATCAGAACCAGCCTGCATGGATGGCAGCATTTACTTTATTCTTTAAAAAAAAATGTCTAAATTCCACTTGTCAAAATAGCATTTTATTGGATGCCAAACATTATAAAATATAAATGGATGGAAAGAGCAAGTAAAAAATGTTTTTTTTTTTATGTCAGTTTTTTGCTTATTTGTGCCCTTGTACACTTTAAATCTGCTGCAGGAAAGGGCAACAGTCAATAAGATCTGCCACCATGGGGCAAGATGAATTAGAATTCTTTGAGATGACATATTTTTTGGCTTTGCAAAATTGTCCCTTAGATAGTACTGGTCTCTGATTGGTTGTTAAAGAGAAAAGAGAAACTTAACTTTCATTTTGTTCTTTTTGGATTTGCTATTTCAATATATTTGCCTCTTTCAGGCCAGTTGAAATTATCAGTTTTAGATTTCATGGCTTACATAACATTTTTAATATTTTATTATACACTGTTAGATGACTTATTTCTGAACGCCCTATTGTATAAAAAAAAATTAAAACAAATCTATGTAGCGGAACAGTTTCATGGTTCCTTTTAAAAGAGAGCTAAAAAAAAGATGACTATGTAAATATAGTCAACTTTGTTTCTAGTACTATCACCTGGGCTCTTCCATGTCCATTATCATCTAGGATGGTTTTAGTACCAAATATTTGTGAAGGTAAAATCATTGATCTGGCACCATTCAATAAGAATACTCCCATATTGATTCATTGTACCTATGCCGCTAGCCTTTCATCTCCGACTTTTGCATTGATATCTCACACTATTTTCATGATGTGTTAGGATTTTAGATAACACTGTTCTTTCCATTTCCTCATAAAAAATATTTTTTTTTTTCATCTTTATTACCAGATGTTGGTGCATATACTTGAATAATGCTAAGATCAATACTCTACATATATACAAGGAAAATATCAACCAGTCATACCAAGAAAATAGGGAAGAATAAAGAACCAAAATTTTAAATCTCAAATGTCTCACTTTTTTGACAAATTATGCCATTGTAGTATTCATCAGATCTACATAAGCACTGAGATCCCCAGCAGGAAAATGTGTCAGCACATTGATTTCTCACATAGTAAAAGCATCTTTGGCCATAGGAGACTCCTGAGAAAGTTGAGTAGAATAGCAATATCATATAAACAGCAGATATTTGAACTTATGACAAAAAAAAAAAGTGGATATACAAATTCTTGAGTCTTGTTTGAACACTCTTGAGATTTTTTTCCATCTTTTGAAAAAACAATCTCTATCCAATTTTCATCATGTGAGCTTATTACACGCAGTCTCTGGCTGCATCAGTGATTTAATTTGTTCAAATGCATATCTTTACTCATTTGGACTAGTCTCAAGATGTGTGAGGGTATACATACAAATGATATTTCCCAATACACCGAGTTAAGTTGCAAAAAAGTTAAGATAAATTAATTTTTAAATGAGGTTACATACATTAATATATCTGGATAGTGCAGAATAAAGATACATGCGGATTGAAATCAGGCAAGAGACACTTCAGCTAACCACTTTAGGGTCAAATTTGAAGAAAAATATTTCCTTCACAAATTCAAAGCATTAAATCAAGAGTCTTATTTCATTCATATTTTCCCTGCCTTAGCTACAAAAATTACAGGAAGATAATTATGTTCACAATTATTTTTCCCTCTTCAGGCTTCTGTCAAAATAAAAAATATAATAAGTTTAACGTATCAGTTATCTTTTTGCTGTTGCTGTCGACGCTTTTAATTAAGACAAAAGTCAGCTAAGGAACATGCTTAAGTCACCTAAAAAGAAATAAAAAAAAAAAAAACTTACTTTGGCGGCACCTTTGACCAAAAAAATATTGATCATTTCTGCAAATGCACTGATTTTGCATGCAGATCAAAGTATCAGCACACCAATTTTGTGCTGCACAAGTTCTACCATAGGAACGTCCTGTGAAAGTGACAACAGATTTTTTTTTTTTAACAGAACAGATATTTGCTTTTTACTTTAAAAAAAAGAAAGAAAAATACTTGGTTGTACATAAAACTTTTCATTAAATTATAGAGATACACCTCAAATTAAAAAATGCAATGTGAGCTGTCTTTGCAACAGTTCTTTTTCTGCAAGTAGCTGCCTTTCAGTATTTGAAAATCATGAACTCATAATTTCCAGAATTTTCAAAAGCAAAAGAGAACTTTTTTTAAAACAAAAAGAGGCATTTTTAACATGGACTCACTTGTGTTGCATACGCCATCCACTAAGTACTGATCAGTTCTACAGGAGCACTTGTTCTCCAAACATGAAAGTGTGATGCCACATTGGTTAATACTTGAATCACATCTATATCCATAAGGGAATCCTGAGGAAGAACGAAAAACATGTCATACGCCAACAAGAATTGCCCTCTGTGTCCTTTAATTTCATCTTGAAGCTCCATACATCTGAACAGCTTTGAAAAATGAGAAAATGTGATGCGGCACAGGAAAACCAGGACAAACATAAAATTTTGACATATATTTGGTACCAAAAGAAAGGTCTAGTTTTGCTGAATACAGTGCAGTTTAAATGTTTTGTCTATTTTTATTACAGCCAAAGTTATGATATTTCAAAGATTAAAAAATTTCAAAAAGTGAAACTGAGAAAATCACATTTTTAGACTTTGAAAGAATATAGATCTAGATTCTAGTTTGATATTTGCTCTTGAAACAATACTAACGTGGTTACTTTCATAAATCTTTGGATCTAGACCTGTTAAATCTACTAACAATTTTAAAATTGATATGCTCAACATAATCTGCAGCCCTTATTTAGCTGGAGGAATATTTTTCAGGTTGAAAATCCATAATATAGACCATTTTTGCTTATTTGTGAACAAACATGCAATGCTTTACAGTATGCACACTTCTTCCCAATTCGTTGTATTCATGCGCACTATGTTTATAAGAGAGCAAAAGAGGAGCTTACATTTGGTATGCGATATAGTATAGTGTGTTACAGCTGTGTCTTTCCACAAGAAGTCAAGTTAGATTTTTATAAACAACAATCTTGAGCAGCACTGCACAATACATACTTAAAAAACACACAAAATAAACACATTTCTGGGTTGAATTTTACTTTAATATTTTGGGAAACATTAATTAAAAGGCTAACCTTTCACAATATGTAAAGAACTCATTTTTTTTAGATTTAAGGTTAATCAACTATTTTTGACATTTGTAGAGTTTTGTTGTTTGTGACTTTGTCCTGGTTTTCCTGCGCCGTTAAACAAATAGAGACAGATTTATATTTGTTTGACACTCTCAAAGGACATAGCACATCATCTCATGTATGTTTGTTTTAGTCTGTCTCTCTCTCTCTCTCATGTAATTTAAAAAAAAAAAAAAAAAAAAATATATATATATATATATATATATATATATATATATATATGTGTGTGTATGTATGTATAAAAAAAAAGTTTAATTTGTTTACCAAATCAGATAATGGTCTCTATCAAAAGACCTGCAGGGTGGTAAAGTTTTTATGTGGTTGTTAATGACAAGTACCTGGCTAATTGCTTTTCTTAACCTGAGAATTATCATTAAACAAGAACTGCCAAGATGACCAACCATAAACAAGATATGCAATAAGTTCCTTATGTAGGACATATATGTCTACAAACATATACACAATGAGTTGGAGGTTTCATTTTGAACATCTGAAACCACTGAAATAGCCTGAAACATTATTTTTTCTATGACTAGCTTTGCAGGAGTTCAACATGAATTGAGCCCTATTTTAACTTGTGGAAAAAGAAGAAAGCAAAAAAAAATAAGAATGGCAAATACATTTTTTGTTTAAAAGTGTTTTCTTTTTTTTTTGTGTGTGTGTGTGTGTGTGTGTGACACACACCTGATTAGACCTGGTCTGAAGTATTTTATTTAAAGTCTTAAATAAAAGGAATTGCATTAGTAGTTTGTTTCGCACCTTTTTACAAATAAAATAGCAGTCTTGATACTAATCAAAACTGTGAAAAAATTTTTATATTATACTGAAAGGTATGAATTTTTTTTCCAAATAAATTTATACAAATTAAGTAACGACAAAATTAAGAAAATGTGACCATTTTTTTTTCAACAATTTCTTACAAAAAAACGAAGCTACATGGAATGTGGCCTAAAACAATAACTGTCACCAACTGGTCAACTTTGCTATTTTCATCGAGAGCAAAATATAACACAGTGGCAAATGAGTTCTTTTAAACAAATCAAAAGACTTGAATGATTATAGAGGTTGCAAAATATGTCGGCAAGTTTTTGTACAGATACATTTTAAAGTCAAAATACATTTTGCAACACAGTTTTGACTCTAATAGAGCGACAACTCTTTGAAGATTATTGTGATGCATAAGTTGTTTCTAGGAGTGATCTCTTTTTCCAAGCTGAGTCTGAAACTCAAACAGCATGGTAGGATATAAGATAAGAAATCAAAAGTCAACCTAATGTTTGTAATTTTTTATCCTGCTGCTGATTTTACCTGGGAGTTTTGTGCATTTTGACCATGTATAGAATTCCAAAATGTTTGTCATACTAAATTACTGTACTCAGTTGTGCACTTAAAGAAGCGTCCCAAAATTGTCCACAATAGGCCCCAGGTTTTTTTGTTGTTTTTTTTTAAACCTAGTCAATCATAATATGATTGAAACTGAAGAAAACAGTGAACTACAAAGTCACAAAACTATTTGATTTGATTTTTTTGCTTTATTTATGTCCATGTTGGTCATTCAATTGCCTTGTTGCCGTGAAACGTCACTACCGGCCATCACCTGGTTTCCGGGTTCTGGACCACTAAGACGTTACTGCATTTTCTGTCTAAACACTAGACCAGCGTGTCAACGATTTAGCCCATCTTTTTGAAAACAGCTTTGTGAAAAAATCGGAGTCTCTTGCATTTCAACTGAGATACCCTTAGGTAGATTTAGAAATATGAAGTAGAACGTAGTGTGAGTTTTTTATTGCTTAATTTGATCCGTTTGAACTGTGTTATCGAAAATGGAACTAGTCGGCCTAGCAAGCAACCGTAGATCTAACCTCAAAACTTTAAAATCTGATCATACATTATGGAAAAACTTTAGAGTCAATAAGCAATAATAAAGGACGAATCAATCTGTGCAATAATAAATCTAATTTGTATAGCTGTTAATTTTCTATTTAGTCTTAATTTTTTTATATAGATCTAATAGAAACCCCTCTGTAGCCTTGACCGGGCAACAGTTAGTAGTGGCTAGCGTCACTATTCAAGTTCGGAAAAAAACTTAAAAATAGTGTTGTGCAACAAGGCAATAAGTGAATTGATTCTAAACCTAAGGTGTGGTTTGATTCTCTTGCTGTGCTATTGTGTTTTTAACCTTTTATGTCTTTTCCACTTTTTTCAGTTATTTAATTGTTCTGGTAGAAAGATTATCTTACGCTTCTTTCTCATTGGGGATGGATGGCGTGAGATTTGCATACTCATTAAGAAGCTTTGATTTTGAAAAGGATGGGATATTTCCAATGTAACAAAAATTAGACTTAGGGCTTGCTATTGAGCGCACGTCAACTGGAGAATTCTAGAAAGAACCAGTTTAGGGAAGTTAATTTATGCAAAGCAAACGAGAATTCATTACATAAACGAATATGACTCATGTTCTATTTTTAGCCTCAGGATTTCCCTAATGTCTTTTTAAAGATTGCTTTTTTGTTATTTTAGGATTATGATGTAACGTTCTAGATCTACATTTTCGAACATTCTATGCTTGCATTATGGGATAGATTTCCAGAAATTTGTAGAGTTTTCTTTTGAAAAAAGTATAAATACCGGGAGAAGATTGGTGAAAGTATCACACATAGAGAACACAAAGAGATCACACAGAGTAGGCAGACAGTACTTAAGAGATCACACAGAGTAGGCAGAGAGTTCACAGAGATTATAGAGATTGCAGTAAGATCATTGTATGCGATTACGCAGTTTTTTTTAGAGCTAGATCTAGTTTTCTTACCGACGGCCTATGTGAATATTGTTTGATTTAATTTCCTGCTGTTGAGTTAAATAAACTCAGTTTTTTACGTTTTCACACAATCTCCAGAGTTCCATTATTTCAGCTAGGTCTACATAGATCTAAAGAACTCAACGTCCTACATCAGAGGTATTATCTACCTTTTATTTCTGGTGTCTGTGATATCCAGCTATTCATCAACGGTAGCTAGCTACACTTTTTTTTTCAAATAGACAGCAGATTCACTGTAAAGATACTCAAGGTAAACTATTCAATTCTTTCTCTTTCTACCCAGAATGCTTAGCATCAATGTGACAATTAATGCTGCTCTTGAATCAGATTCAGATTTTGAAGCGGCTGACATCTACCTTGAGCTGCCAGAAGTCCCTGATGATACAGACTCCGACAGCCAGGATGAAGATGGCCTTATTGCAAAAAAAGGACAAGCCCTCAAAAACTCAACTGGCAGCAGGTAGTTGACAAGACCTTCTTAAGAACAATGGAAGAGCAGATGTTTTCTCTTGTGCATGGCAAGGAAAAAGGTAGCAACAGTACTTATAAATCAGAAGACAGTGGGCAGAGGAACAAACAAAATAACATAAGCGGCAATGGATAGAGAGAGGCATGAATTAGGATGAAACAAACTGATCAGAGCCTTTTGATCTAAAAGCCAAGTGGATCAAAGATAACGATATGTCTCCTCAAACTATCACTGAACTCCTTGTTTATGTGAGGGATAAGACAAACCTCTACACACACAGGAGAAGGATACACATGGACTTAAAATTGTCGTCAAGTAAATGAAAGTGGTGTTTGGCACCATCTTTTTGTCAGGATTCAACACTCACAAGAAAACGTTCATATTGGAACACAGCATATGAACTTGTGGCATAGGCAATGCCACTAAAATGTGGACATATTGAAGAATATTCATTTGTGTGACAATAAGACTCTGGACATGGCAGACAAAATGTCACAGCTACACCAACATAGAAGCAACTTTTTTTTTTTTGCAACCCTGGATTGAGACAGAGCACCTGAATGTGGATGAGGCAATGATCCTCCATTATGGCAGGCACCCTCCAAAAAACTACAGTAATTCAGAATCCATTCACTTTGAAGGATAAGTCCATTGTATGTGATTGGGACAAACACAGAGGAGAGTGTGGAAAACCACAATGAAACTGTCCGTGAAATGCCCAAATGCACCTCTGCATCAAGCCTGCTTCAGCAACTTTCAAACAAAGCAATGAAACATAATATCCTAATTGTTTCATGGGGGCGTAATGATATACCCTCTCTGACCAATGTGTGAATGTAATTCAGGTTGATGCTGTAGCTGAAATGCTCATTGATTATCTTATTTCTCAACCCTTTTCAATTCAATGTATGATTGTGTCAATCAACATTCCTTCTCTGTCTAGTTTTTGTCAACACATTCCATTTATTGCATATTATCTCTGATCTAAATGTCAAATATTTTTTCAAATTATTTCAAGGTGGCTTATGTATGATTACATAGTAAAAATGTCTGTTTCGTAGAGCTGTGAATAACAAAACGCTCCTTAGCCTTTGCACATACAAAAAACATAAGGCCTATTGTTTACACTGAAATGGCTGTCTGTGTTTTTAAAGAAATCAAACAGTGTTCACTTCATTTATCACCATTTGCTACAGCATATCACAAAAACACAAATTTTTCAAGACTTATTCCACATAAAGGTTATAATACCTGCCTTATTAGGATTATTCAACTCAGAAATCCAAGAGAAATAAACTGGTATTTTAGACCCATATTAGTGATGGCAAAATATCATATCCACTGGTACTCTTGATGTTCTTTTTTTTTTTGTTGTTGTTGTGATTTTGTGAGCATCTTATGTCTGCGCTTATTTTACCTGCACTATAAAAATGTTGTTTAAAAAGTACAGCTACGATACAATGTGCAGTATTTAAATTCAATAGCTGAATAACTATCCTAAATGCTAAGGGTATTAGCTTTCTTCAGGCATTCCAGCAGCTCTGGCTCTTTTTGTAAAGAGAACCTGTAACAAAAACTAGACTTAGGGCTTGCTTTTGAATGCGCTTCAACTCGAGAATTCTAGAATAACCCAGCTAAGGGAAGTTTATTTACGCAAAGCGACCGAGAATTCATTACGTAAATGAACGTGACTCATGTTCTATTTTTAGCCCAAGGATTTCCTTTTTAGCTTCTCGAAGAATGCTTTGTTTTGTATAGATTTTAGGATTATGATAGAGCGTTCTAGATCTACATTCTCAAACATTCTAGGCTTGCATTATGGAATAGGTTTCCAGAAATCTGTAGAGTTTTGTTTGGAAAAAGTATAAATACCGGGAGAAGATTGGTGAAAGAATCATACAGAGTATGCAGAGAGTTCACAGAGATTGCAGCGAGATCATTGTATAGAGATTACGCAGATTCATAGAGCTAGATCTAGTTTTTTTTTTTTTACCGACAGCCTATGTGAATATTGTTTGATTTGATTTCCTACTGTTGAGTTAAATAAATTCAGGTTTTTTTTACGTTTTTCACACAATCTCCAGCGTTCCATTATTTTCAGCTAGATCTATATAGATCTAATGAACTCAACGTCTCACATCAGAGGTATTATCTATCTTTTATTTCTGGTTTTTGTGACAGAACCGTTTTTCTGTGCTTGAGCCAAAGCAAAATCCGTAATGAAACAAGACACTTTCATACTTTTTTAATCTAATTATTTTACTTTCTATCAAACCAGTTATCTCCCCTTGCCTCCCTCACTGGCAGGGTCATAAATCAGCATCTATCACCACTGCTATAGGCAACATAGAGAGAAAAACTTAATGTTCGGTTTTGTGGCTGTTTTCATTGCTGTGAAAGACAAGTCAAGTTAGCAGATAGGATTTGTAATAAGATTCTGCACTTCCGCAGTGACCAATCAAAAGATCTCAAGAGACAAGATATATTACTTTATCACCAATCTTTTTCAATATCATATTCCTATATTCATTGTCTGTTGATAATGTCAACAAAATATTGATCAAATTAAGTCAAAAGAAACATTACTGAGCCCTTAACAATTAAATATCAATCAAGTCATTCATTCAACATGCATTTTATAACAGAAATTTTTGCTGCAGATTGGTAAATGTGATGGAGTATGCATATTTACTTTTTCAATAATGATTTATGGACAAGAAGCTCATTGACACGAAATCGTGATAAAAAAAGAGAATATGAAAAGACACTCACTTCTTTGACAGCCTGTGCCATCATAGAAATCTTCTGCCCTGCAAGAGCACCGACCATTCAGGCAAGGGAATGTATCAACACACTGATTATGTATATATGGACTGCAAGCTTGACCATAGGTGCGTCCTGAGGGGAAGAGGGAAAAAAATAGCAGTCATCATGTATAAAATGATGATGAACACCAAGAAGAGCCTGAATAATGCAGAAACAGCTGGCATGTTCAGACCTGCATAGCTTGTTTACACATTTTATTTTGCCTGTGAGGTCAATGCAAAGATTTGTTTGTTGCTTGAGAAGCATAAGATAGCTAATCTGCCCAAGTTCTGTGGCACCCCAGTGGTCAGTTGATTATCCTAATGTATGGTAAAGTAAGTAAAGTGGGTCCCGCGCTTAATCCAAGCATTGGGGAACCAGAGTAGAGTCCTGATTGTTCTTGGCATACAACATTATGAGATAGTCTGCCATTGCTTTCCTCGCCGCCTTTATTTTCACCGGATCTTAAGAGACCTAGCTACCCATTTAGTGATGGGTGGATACAGGGGGCCATGGAAAATTGACTTGCTGTGGACTAGGATTCAAATCCCGGACCTCTTACTTGGTAGCCAATTGCTAATGTATGGTAACACTGTTATTGCTATGTAGGCTGAGATGCAATTATACTTACAATTTGCAAGTCAAACAGAAAAAAAAAGCAAGAGAATGCATCATTTCAGAGAATGAATGATTGCAACTATTTAAAAAAAAAAAGCTTGAACAGTGACCATTTACATATGTGTAGACAAGTTAAAGATAATTTGATTGAATTAAATTTGTGTAATTAAACCTTTTCACTAATTTGGAGGTTCCAGGCTTTGTGGCTGCTCCTATGCAAACTTGGGATAGAAGATTTGCTTTTGAAGTTTCTGAGAAACAATACAACAAACAAATAAACACACAAATAAATTGCAAGCCATAGTCTCCTCTTTTGGCCTGTACAACACACTAGCAGATTTGCTTTTGAGGTTTCTGAGAAACAACAACACAAGCAAATAAACCCACACACACACAAATATCAATCCATTGCCTCCTCTTTTATCCTGTACAACACACTTGAAGAAAAGCATAAATTTGAAAAAAACTCAGCAATTTGTTACTTTTGAATAAAATACGCTGCATTATTTCCTAAATGAAATTGCAAAAAAAGAAAATAAAGGGTGAAAAAAGGAAGAAGAAATGTTTTCAGGAAAACCTACATGATAAAAAATTTCTATGGTTCATTAAATGAAGAATACGTGATGCCATCTCAAACCCACTAAGCTTCAACATAAAATTTTCCTTAAGAAAGAAATGTGTTCATAGAAAAATTGATAAAGTTTTTTAAAACAATTAATATCTATTTTTTGTATTGTAAGAAAAATTAAGATATTATTAAAATACAAAGATTGAAGATAATGAAACAGTATGAAGAAAAGAAATAAAAAAAACACATGAACACTTTTGGTATAAAACCCCTCAAAATGTGATTTTTTGGGTGGGATTCACTACTCTACTGCATATACCTAGGTAAATGCTATAAAGAAGCGTCCCAAAGACAAGAGACTTAAGATAATTGCTTAAGATTCAAACTTCCAGAAAAATAATTTCCTTACAAACTGAAAGTATCAAGTACTGTGTCTGCTTTTATTTTATTTCTTTCTGCCTAAGCTGAAAAATTACAAGAAGATAATTATGAAACATGCAGTCGTCTTTGCTATGGTGCTTTGCAAGAGAAACTTATTTAGATTTCCATTCACTTTGATCCATTTCCTCTCAAATATGAAAAAAATGTTAGTAAGTTAAAGCCTTTTTAATTTTTAATCATTGCCTCAGGAATTCTTGTATTTACCTTCTTTTGTCTTGCTTCTAATGTTCCTACTTGGATTCTAAATATTCAAGTTTTATGGTGTAAAGTTTGTATTTGTTGTGCCTTTGTGGCATTGGAATTGCCCAACAGGCACCCGAGTGTAATTTTTGTGTATTTGAGCTGTATAACCTTAAATTTGTAATACCCTATTCCATATTTGCCAAAAACAAACAAAAAAAACTTGACGAGTTAAAAAAAGGCTGGAACAAATATTTTTTAATTGTTTTTAGTGCGTCTGTGGTTGTTTTTTTTTCTTTTTTAAATTTGTCTGAAATTCAGCTTTTTCCATTATTTTTAATTAGACAATTCCTATTTATTAAAAAGGGTAAATATGAGATTGGTAAAAGCCTCTATTATACTACTATGAATGGAACTTGCAACGGCTATTTAAAATGTCAAGAAAATGGCAGAAAAATAATGCTGGAGAATGAAGGTTTTTTAAGACTTAAAAAGCGTGCAATGAGAAAATTGCAATTCAGCCTTTCAGTACCAAGTGAAATTGTAAGTTTGGCTCCATGATCAGGGGTGTCAATCTAATAAAGCAGATTGCACAATAGTAACTGCACCTATGAGGAATATTCCTTTAGGTATTAAAACAGTATGTAATTATGTGGATTTCTATTTGTCATTGAACTAAACAGCCCTGTGCAATAGCAACCTCAATTTTATAATCAATATGGGTTGAAGTCACTTTCAAGCCTGCTTTTGTAAATTTGTACAACTAGGTGATGTCTATACTTTTCAAAAGCAATATGAAACTGGGATAAAAGAGAGGACAACTATGGCTGGAGGAATCAAGAAAAATGAAATCATATCTAAAGCCAGTATTGTTCAAAATCGATCTTTAATTTAGATCAAGGTGGCTAAAAGTAAGCAAATTTGGGAACGTTAGTTTTTGCCTTGATCTTCTCAGGCTTAAGAAACATGAACCCCAGAAATCCCAGGAAGAGCTGATGAGGCTGTCAGGAGTGTGATCAATTATCCCTCAGGCAGGGAAATTACAAGCCGATAACTATGTTGGGAATTAATATGCTTTGAGCAATATGTTGCTTCTTCCATTTTACTGTGAAAAAATAAAATACAAACTGAAATAAAAACAAATGAGTTTGTCACCAGCTTTTAAAGTTAGTTTTAATAATTTTTAATTAAATTGGATTTAAAACAGACTAAAAATTATGAGTTCACAATTGCGATACAAAAAAATATGCATGTGGTAAAAATTAACACATACACATTATTTAATCACAATTGTGAACTCATACCACTGCAGAATATTGCCTTTTTCCTATATATCTTTTCATAAAATAATATGGTGTACATTTTGGCGAAAAAATTGGCTTTTAGTAGAACTTCAAAAAAGAAACTACTGCATGTTACAAGTAAAATTTTTTTAAAATTACCTTAAGCCTTAAAGCAATTAAACAAATAATTTAATGTAGAATTTCTTACAGGATAATTACATTGAGCATTTTGGTTCTTGAAAAGGGAAAATAATATTGGAAATTTATTACTGATTGTCTATTATTTTTAAACAGCCTAAAAAATTAAATTTTACAATTAAGAGCATTGTCCATGTTTCTATTCATGTATAAAGTTTTTTTTATAACATACACCATCGCTTTTAAAATATTTCTGTTCACATTTATTTTGAAAATAAAAGGGCATATGGTAAATGCATAAGATGATCATTTAAATAAACTTGGGTAAGTGTAAAGACTTTGACATTTTTTTTTTGCTGATCAATGGAAAATGAAACAAAAGAAAAGAGAGAGAGAGAGAGAGAGAGAGAGAGAGAGAGAGAGAGAGAGAGAGAGAGAGAGAGAGAGAAATATGTAAAGATTAAAAATAAATGACTTTTAAAAATTATAAATATGTTCCACATTTAATTTGCCAAATATTTTGAAGATTCTCATTATTAATTTGACAGAAAGTTTGATACCTTTATAAAAAAAATATCACCCAACTAGAGTGTGAAACATCTACAAGCAAAAATCACTATAAGAGAAAGATAATCATCTTATATTCGGACAAAATGAAGTTTTTACCAATGGGGTAATTTGCTACCACCATTTGAAGTGAGGTCACACTACACTGGCCTAGCACAGCTATGCTGTTCTTTTACCACTAACAACCTCATGAAAAAGTGCACAGCACATTATACACTCACTGAGTGTTTCTTGTATATTCTTTTATATTTAATTTCCTATCACTGCAGTAACTTTTTACAGTGGTATAAGAAAAAAAAATACCCTCAGATTTTTGGAGGGTACAAATTGGGATTGAAAAAGTGTATTCATCTTACGTATATGCTGTTAGAAAAGAAAACTCAATTTAAAACAGGGCAAAAGATTTTTATCTAATGAGAGATTTATAACAATGGCTCATTTAATGGTTATAAAATGATAATGATATTCAAACATATTTTTTTAATGAATTTTAAGGTTGCTCGTAAACATAAATAGAAAATTGTGAAAAATTAACTCCACAAGCTGCCAGCTCAGGTAAATTCCTAACTAAGAAGGCTAGTGTTGACCCCACAGTGATCTGACTGGCCATCCTTAATGAGTTTGCCCAGTGGGACCCGGCTGAGAACTAAAAGTAGGTTTTTAGTTGCTATGGGCTCTGGGTTGTGGGTATCAAAGAGTCAAGGAGTAGATTCTAGTACAATCTAGATGCCTAATACACACACGGTGCACATATCTTCTTCTAGATCTCAAATAAAGAACAAGGGTTGGAGCTAGATCAAATGAATGTTTACTCAATTACAAATAGACCAAGATCTCAAATATAAAACAAGATCTGGAGCTAGATCAAATGAATTTTTTCACAGCTACACATAGACCAAGATCAACTAAACATGTTAGAACATGACCTGAATCTATTCCTTCATGTTGTCATGGAAGAGGAAACATTTAGCTTTAGTCTCCTGTTGTTCACAAAATTCTTTTAGTGGGTCCATTCAGAAATGCAAGTATGCCTACAGTGAATCAATTACTTATAACACATGTAGAGAAACTAGGAGAAAGGTACTCATTTTTTTCTTGCCATTATCTGGCATTGTGAGAAAGTTTGTTTCTGCCTTTCTTTACTTTTACTAAGACAGTTTTGAAAGCATGGAAATTCAAATAAAGCATTCTAGCAGCATTAAATGAAACAATAAACTAATGTGCATGGTGACTTACTTCTTTGACAAGATGAACCACTGTAATACTGATCAGCCCTGCATGTACAGATATTTCCCAGGCAGGCCAGGGAATCAGCACACTGGTTATTTATCTCTGGGCTGCAACTCCGCCCGAAGGAGTTTCCTGGAAGAGTCACAAAAATAAAATACTTTTGTTGAACAAAAAAAAAATCTGGTTCACCAACAGCACTGTCTTGCAGTACTAGTCTTAAAACAATTTGATCAGAAAACTTACTTGCAGCACAAGGCGTCTTGCTACAACATTATATGCGGGAATTTAGTTTGTGAGGAGAATGATAACCCCCTTCATGCTTAGGAGACTTAATAAATTCGCCATGGCACAAGGCTGCTCCCGGGTGCCCTGATTACTCACCTGCCGGTATTTGATCTGACAGCCGCTGGGCCTCTTATTGCACTGTGTGCTCTGTGTATAAGAATTGTCCTAAAATCAGCTAAAATTTCCAGCCTTTAGCCTGGCTTAAAACAAACCCCAATGTCTGAAGCACAATCAAGTTAAGTATCATTCGAAAGATCATTTCCTCCATTACAAGACGCATTAAAAATTATACTGCTGCCTCTAAATTCGGCGATCCTATTGCCTTTTTTCCGTGGTATATGTTAGTTAAGAAACAAATGTGATTGTTTTGTAATTTTTCACAGCAGGTATTGAAATTATTAATTTACTAAAAACTGTGCTGATTAATTTTATACACTTTGGTATCAGTGATTAGAACATGGTTTTATGTTTTTTGTGTGCAAAGGGCTTTACGTGCGGTCTTTCAAAAAATTTTTAATGAATTTTTTTTTCCTGAAGGTTACAGGAAACACTGATCTAGGAAAGCCTACTTTTCTATCTAGACAGTTTCGCTTTCATGTATTTTATTTTAAAAAAAAAAAAAAAAAAAAATCACTTTCTGAGAGCAAAATACTAAACAAAAACTGCATCACGCACTATAAGTTTATCACGGCTGTAGTTGTATTAGCAATCACAGTCATAAGTATTTCAAAACCAACGTCCATAAACAACTATAAGACACCTTATGCTACATAGATACACTGACAATCAAGTCGTAATAGTCACCTCATTTACACATAAAACTAGACTCTATAAACCTAACATTTTCCAACATCCGCAAACCCATATCGCACACAGATCCAATCCACACCAACAAACTGACTAACATACAACAAACTCCGTAGATCAGTAAATGAGAGTATATCGCAAAAACTTTCCACAAAAGGTTCTCCCAAACCATCGCATTTTAGAGCATCACTGCAACCCATTCATACAGAAATATAACTTTGGCTTAGCTTTACTAGGGGAACAAGATGGGGAGGTTTTATATTCAGCTATCAGAAAAATACAGGAAAAAAAAACACGCAATGAAAAATGAAGCAAGTCAGTTACAGAAAATAATGAAATCCCACCTGCTACAGACATCTCAACATCCTCAAACACTTATTTCAGAAAAGAGAAAAAAAGAAAACACAAGGCAAAAAATAAATAGTAGAAAATAACTCTGTGTGTCTGAGAGGAAGAGAGAGAGAGAGAGAGAGAGAGAGAGAGAGAGAGAGAGAGAGAGAATCATTCTTATAAATCTAGTCCACTGTTCACAATGATCTCGTTGATCATTGAGATCTATAGTTCAATTCAAATTGTAAATAAATCTAGTGAATATCACATAAAACGTGTAAAATAAAATTTATTTATTGTTCTAAAAAATCGTTGAAATTTATCGAAGTGTTACATATCACAGGCAATGTATAATCTACTTACATACAATGCGTAAAATTAATACATGTAGACCTACAGTTGAGAAAGTGCAAGAGTGAGACTAAGAGAGATGGAAAGAGAGACTGAATGAAAGAATGAGTGAATGAGCACGTGTTAACTGTTGATGGCCATCACTTGCAAAAACTAAAAGAGTGTTCAAGAGTCAAGTATATGTTAGCCGATTGTGTTTTGAAAAGAATTTGTGGAGGTCATTGGCATCCGTTGATCGGATATACGAACTGACTGCAATGAAGACATATAAATTTTACTTTAACTTGTATTTACTGACAAACGAAGATACTGCATTTCAAGACATTAAGGTCTTCATAAGGTAGAGACACGTTTCTTTGATTTCCCTTTTATAAAAAACGTCCAACTGCACATTTTTAATTTATTCAAGTTTTTGTGTAATGATTCAGGATTAATGTCAACGTGACCTATTAAATTTATTCAATTTCAAAATAGTTCTTGCACCATCTATAAAGTAATATGGTCTAAAAATCATTGCATTTTGTTGATAAATATATATTTCCTGCCTTTAGCCTTAACTTTTACCTCATACTGTGAATAGATTAGTAAAAACGATGCATCAGTTGCATTGCTATTGAAATAGCTGTAATATTTTGCTGGGCCTAGTATTGAGGCGGGCGGTGTACAGGGTTACAGGATCACGGGGCCAGAGCGGTCAGCTCAGCTCAAAACTAAGTGAACAGCAGCAAAAACCATATGATCAATTTCATCTGCAGCATCCTCACAAACATAGTGCAATGTCGTTTTGTAATCCCCTGCATGCAATGTAAATATGGTGGTGTGACTCCATTTAAAGGATGTCGAACATGGGTAGGTCAATGCAGTTATTGTAGCATGATGCATTCTTTTTTTTCGCCCATACCAAATTCCATAAAGCGCTAGAAGTCAGTGGAGAGGCTTGCTAATGTTCTCTCTGGCTGTGGACCTTGATTATATTGGATATCTGACTTTTTAGTCAGACACTACAAACAATGATACCTGCCATTGGCACCAGAGATACCTATATCTTACATGGAAAAGTATATTCCCCAAAAAGAAACAGTTTTATTGTTTCCCATCCCATACAAGATTTGCAACATCACTTAACTGCTTCCTAACAGGATCAAAAAATATTTCCGTGTTTGCTTTAGAATCTTTAATATCAGCCATCCCAATCAAAACATTATTATCTTTGGAGTTTAGATTTTTAGTATTAACGACTGCCAAGCTAAATTTCAAACTACCCTGACCATCATCGCCCCTTACTTTCACACAGACCTGATTCACAGGGATGGCTCTGTCATGTACGTGAGACTTTTCTTCTCACTCTCTAGGAGTTTGGTGAGTTTCTCGCCAGTATTTGTGAGCTTCACTTTTGGTTTCTTAACCAGGTCATTATCAGCAGAGGAGAACAGCATCTCCGTGACGATTACATGACTGCAACCTTTCGTTCAGCACTTCATGGACAATCTTCACCCCCTCCCTCCCCCCCTTTTCAGAACCCTTCTTATCTCTCTTTGCTGGGAATATGTTAGCCCCGCAGCCACTTTCATGGCAAGGGCATAATGTTTGTCTATGTGCACCGTGCCTTCAAAGCAGGCCTCCTTGAAAACTCCCCTACGAGTCAGATTTGATAATCTATTGAATTCATGGGCATGTTGTTGTGAGCTGCTTCTTTTGGCGGTGTGTTTTGGTGGACGTGCTGGCTGCTGCTGAGGATTTTCTGTGTTTTGTATGTTTCATCACTAAAATTGGTTGCTCCCGAGTTTTACATGTAATGATTTTATTTTTGATTGGGCTAACTTCATTCTAATACAATTTGTGTGCTGTTATTCTTCTCTGTCTGTGAGAGGTGTATGTATATCTGGCAATGGTTTGCGTGTTTTATCATCTTTAAATATTGGTGATGAGGCACATTCAACGAGTATTGGTTTTCTTCCTTGTGGTGTAGTTTGTTTTGTTGATTGGCTGACATTGACCTGGTTTCTAGCATATGTTGATAAGTTTGTCTGCTCATTTGATTGTTCTCTTCTTTGTGGTGTAGTTTGTGGTGTTGACTGGCTGAAATTGACCTGGTTTCTATAAGATGTCGATATGTTTTTCTGCTCATTTGTTCGTTTTCTTCTTTGTGGTGTAGTTTGTGTTGTTGATTGGATGATATTGACCTAGTTTCTATCAGATGTTGATGTGTTCGTCTGCTCATTTGTTTGTTTTCTTCTTTGCGGTGTAGTTTGTGTTGAGAATTGGCTGAGATTGACTTGGTTTCTCTCATCATCTGATGATATATTTCCTTGTTTGTGGTGTCTAATGATGTTTGTGATGTGAAAACACTTGTGTCTTGAATAGTATGGTCTAGTTCATCATCGGCTGGTGTTGTTTTATTTGTGAAATCTACGTTGGTTAATGTGATATAACTACTTTGAAAGCTAGTTGCACTACTTTTGAAAGTTGATGGTGCAACGTGTATAGAGTCTGATTTTGCATGTTTATCTGACGATTACCTAGACATGAAAACTGAACACACACAGCGCATTCACTACCACTCACATTTGTATCACATTCAGTCCATATTTTTATCTGTCTAGCTTGCTATTATTTGTGCATTATTCAGGGTCTCAAGGCCTCATCGTTTTTAAACATTGTTAATAATTTTGCTACATTAATAGCCGATAAAGGAACAAATATTGTCATTGTCTCTTTTGACGGAAATCTTGAAGACCATGAGAATGTCAGCAGTGAAGTCTACACACCAAACTTTTTTGTGTTGCTTTTCCTTTCAGCCATGCACAAAACTTGTTTTTTACAAAGTCAGCATAATTCATCTGGTTTTTTTAATGACACTTTCCAAAGAATGCTCAGTTTTGTTTAAAGACAATCAAGTAGACCAAAATTCTCTTCTTTTTTTTTTTTAATTTAAAACGAGATGGAAAATGAAGTTTTAAAGTTTCAAACCGATATAACTGAAAAACTGAATCACTGAAACTGAAGCAATGTTTTTTTGTAAAATATCGTAGTGCACACACTGAAACCTAAAGGAAAAAAAAATTCACATAAAATAAACAAAAGGTGGGCCTTTTAAACCCTTTTCATCCATATTACACAAAACCATAAGTAAGGTAATAGTGCAAATTGTTTTTCAAAACTTCGTTTCTTATTCATGCAAATTAAATAATTTTATAAAAAATTTTTAAAATCATGAATTTTTCACGAACATTTCAATCACTAACACATACCATAGAAAACTATTGATATCTCCAGGCTATATTCAGAAGAAAGGATGTTTTTTAGTACATCTTATGCAGCAGAAAAATATATTTCAAATGAAACCGCTCTTGACGATGTTAAAAAGTTTGACTTCTGTGACTGAGCAGTTGAAAATTCAGCATTTATGCACATTTTTGTATTGTACTGCTGCACCTGGTATGCAGAGAGAGACAGCATCAGATATATAAAAGTTGCAGGCACTTGCCAGATCCAATTACCACAGATGATAAATAGCTGCTGGGCAGCTGTGCATCTAATCCCATTAAGTGTCCTAAGCATGAAGGGGTTTCTCAAAGGTCTCTTGAACTAAACTGCTGCTCCTAACGTTAAAAAAAGGCCATCTAAGGTGCCAGTTGGCTGCGTCACTTCATTGATGTTAATGACAAGAATCAGACTTGTATTTTGAGGAGCTAGTTGAATCATGCTTTAGTGTGGTGTTTACAAATGACTGGCTGTTTGCAGCAGCAACCTTGATCTCATTCCTGGATTCAACATTTTTCCTCTTGTCAAGCGACAGAAGGATCAGTGTTTTGAGCACTGATTTAACCTATTTTAGTCAGAAATCTTCCTTACATGACCAATTTAGATTTTTGAAGCCCTATGTGGCTTAAGTGATGCCTTGGGAAAACCTGCTGGTGGGCCTATCTTGTAAGTGTAGCGCTGGTGGGTAATTTTTATTATCTGTATTCTGGGGTGAATTTCTGAAACAATATCTGCAATGAACCAAAGCATGATTTCCTTTTCAATTACACATTATACACTGCATATGCCTCACACTGTAAAGACTGTGTCTGTTTTGTTTACTGTAGCGCGAGATTATTGTTTCTGAGTGGTGGACAATCTGAGCTCAATAAGGCTAAATTCAGACTGATAGGTGAACAGAAAGCTGGCTTTGTTTCTAGAGGAGGGGCTGAACGTAGTTCAAGCAGCACATAATATAATCTGGACAGAGTTGGGCTCCTTGTATTCTATTCTATCCTGTTCTGGGATTTGTTAAGGTATCTTGAGTTTCTGGTATAGAAGGCAATGACCTGGTAGGTTAATATATTTATACAGAATGTGATCGTTAAGATCTATCATATTTAATTGTGTTTCCTGATATTTAGTATCTGCTAGTTGTATTTTATTTCTAATTATTTATTGCTTTCATCTCAAATTCTATTTCAATATATTATTGAAAGTATCTTGATGGTTCTACCATCCAACTAAAACTACATAGAATATTTTCTATTTTAAAATATAGTTCAGTTCTTTACACATACATGTATAGTAACTCTTGTTAATTTTTGAATTGTGCGCATGAATAAATGTGGCAGCATTGTAAAGCATGTGCTGTACCCTCTTCCATCTTATAAAGACATATTAATAAGGCTCTGCAGGAGTTTTGTGTTGCATTGGCACATACGCTTAGCATTTAATGCTATTGTAATTTTATGTATTTTACTTATTTTTCTTTGTTACTAAAGACCTTTGATTGAGTTTTGCCTGTTGTTATCCCTTTGTCTATATCATTATTTTTCTTCATTTTTTTTTACCTTCATTCTTGTTTGCCCTCAAATGTTTAATGTTTATTGTCTACAATGAAGCTATTGGTCCTGTGATACTCACTTGGGTGGCCATCTGTTTGTTTAAGTATAATAAAGGAAAACATGAAACTCAAAAGTCCTTCATCTTGTATTCTTGATTAAATCTTGTCTGGTTTTCTTGAGGGTCAACTACCATCAAGTCCCCACAAGAACCAGTGGTGCTGCTGCTGTTCATATCAACTGCACAACATCTATAGATGATAACCTACTTCTGCTAAAACTTTACCTTTTCTATGAACTTGATTAAATATAAGCATCTATTTTCTTCATTGTTGCCGACATTATAGGTTTTGTGAATACAAAACATAACTATTGTAGAATAGTATGCATAAGAGTACATAAAGCATTCACAAGTATTGAAATAAAAAATTGCTTACTTGTGCGACAAAAACCTGAAATAAAGTATTGATGAGCGGCACAAGTGCACTTCTTTTCCAGACAAGACAATGTTAGGGAGCATGGATTGACGCTTCCTCCACTGCAATCATTTCCATAGGAAATCCCTGGGAAAAAATGACAGAATACAGCACAAAATTATTTAAAATCTTTTAAACTTCAAAGAATAAATAAAAGGGCAAAAAAAAGAATGGATCCTATACATAGTTGCAGTGAATTGAGTCTAGATGTAGATATAGATCTCATATGGTTGATCTTATGCTCTAGTCTTGTTATCCAGCTAGGCTAGACCTATTTTAGTTTAAAATACTATTCTTGCTTTAGTTTTGTTTACCGTTATATAGCTAGTGATTTCTGGAAGGTTCTCAAAGATGTGAGAACATTATATACAGGAAACTGTTAAATGGTACCTTGAAGACAAGATGACTTTGAAATGTCTATGTATTATTTGATTGGACAATACTTTTACCTAATATTGATTACATAAAACACAGGTTTCTACTTTGTTGGAATGGTTGTTGACCTTGTTAGCCATATATATTGCATGGCTCGTATTTTCTAAAGCTGTTGGCAGTAGGTATATAAAATTATTATGAGGTCATCGTGAGGAAAGCTTGGGCAGATAGACCATTGATGTTAAAGAGCATGTAGATTGAAATTATTGTGGAACTAAATTGCTGTTCTGAAATTGCTTTTGATTCAAATTAATAAACGTTTTGTTCAATTTTCAGCAAGATGTGGGAGATTTCTGTTCTTTAGTCTATTTTAAAAAATCTCTGCCATTGGCAGTGTTTAACTTGATCTATAATTTAATAGCATTAAGATGTTAGAGACACACAGTGTTTGTGACCAAGTGAAAATCTGTGTCACTTTTAAAACTGAAAATCTAAAATCGAACTGCTTACTACATGAACCAAGCTTGCCTGACAAAGATAGTCTGCCCAGAATTGAGATTCTGTATTTATATACCATTAAAAAAAGATTAGAAGGTAGTGGGGAAAGAATTTTTAAGTCGGCCTATGCTTAAAAAATTGCTATCCCAGTTCTGACTCACTTATTTCCATTTTGAAAAATCAGACCTCAAATGTTTAGGACCTTACAACTTTCGCATTTTTCTTCCAAACCATCATAATATACGATCATAACTTAAGAGAAGCCAAATGAGTAGCAGATTACATAAAATAACAAGTGTACATAGGACAACTCACGCTCTTATTTCTATCTTGTTCTATATCTCTTTTTTTCATTTTGAGAATTCAGACCTCAAATGTTTAGGACCACATAACTTAAACCGTTTTCTTTAAACCATCATAGAATACAATCATAACTTTAGAGATGCCTAATGAGTAGATAATTACTCTGCTGTAGCAAAATAGAAAGTGTATCAACCATATGACTACTTTTCATTTGGCTATAGCAGTACTAAAGTAATACGTTTCACAGAAATTATGAAAAACCTTGACACTAAATGGAAATTGAAAAAAAAAGGGATACTCAGACACTCACTTCTTTGACAACTTATGCCGTCAAAGAAATCTTCTGCCCTGCAAGAGCACCGACCATTCAGACAAGGGAATGTATCAACACACTGATTATGTATATATGTACTGCATGCTTGACCATGGGTGCGTCCTGAGGGGGAAAAAAAATAGCAGTCATCAAGAAATGAGCCTGAATAATGCAGAAACAGATAGCATGTTGAGACTTACATTGCTTACAAATTTTACTCTGCCTGTGAGATCAATGTGAAGACTTGTTTGTTGCTTAGGAAGCATAAGATAATTAATCTGCCAAACTTCTGTGGCACCTCAGTGCTCAGATGATTATCCTAATGTACGGCAACGATAGATTATGAGCATTAACCATTTCAAACCTGAGCCCCTTCGGCTGTCATCCTTTCCCACCTGGGCTCCTGAGCAAAATGGCTGAATTCAGGGCTGGGTACAGATTTTATCAGAAGAATGATGAGGATATCATTTACAGAAAGAGTGCAATGAATCTAGATCTAGATCTATGCTTAGTCAATGTCTCTGATCAGAGACAGATTTCCCTGACAACGTCCCTGGTATCTCTAGTGCCTTCTTCATGTAGAAAATTTGTTAAGATTTAAAAAACATAAGACAAAACAACTCAACTGATGGTCGCAGCCATTTTTAAACAATTTGACCTCATGTGATGACAACAGAAATCTGATTGCTCAAACATTTTAAGAACCTAAGTCAAGTTCTATGAATGGGTTAGTGAATCCCGGTCTGCCGGGAATCCAGAAGAGATCTATTGAAGAGAATCCCTGTTGACGGGGAACCGGGCCTGATGAAGTTTAATTGCTCTCTTTATTACTATCTAGGCTGGAATGCCATGATATTTTTAATTTCAAGTCAAAAGGAAATAAAAAGCAAAAGAATACCATGAACTAGAGAATTTATGATTTGCAGCAATTTATAGAAAAAAAAGTTTGAGCAGTGATATTTTACCAATGTGTGGCGAAGATAAAAATGATTTGATTGAATTAAATTTGTGTTCTTAAGCCTGTTCATTAATTTGAGGATACCAAACTTTATGGCTGCTTCTGAACAAAATTGGAAAGAATATTAGTTCTTCAGGTTTCTAAGGAAAAATAAACAATTACAAATAAATAAATTGCAAACCATAGTCTCTTCTTTTCACCTGCGCAACATGCTTGAAGAAAAGAATATACTTTAAAAAGCAAAACAATGTATTGCATCTGAGTAAAATACACTGCATTATTTTTAGACAGAATTGCAAATAAAAGGAAAAAAATTTGACAAAAGAAAAAATATAGTAGAAATCTGTTCTGGAAAACCTATATAATAAAAAATGACCTGCAACAGTTTAAAAAATTAATGATTCATATACCGAAGCATACATGATACTTTCTCAAACCCTCTTAGCTCGAATAAAATTTTCATAGAAAATGTGACATTGTTTTAAAAAGAATAATACACTAATACTTTTAGAAAAAGTAAGATATTAACAAGATACATAAATAGAAGACTTAAAACAAGACAAAAACACTTTTGCTACAAAACTGTCCCAAATGAAATCAGACAAGGGAGATTTCAGCCAATTGCTTAAGACTCAAACTTGGGAAAAAATATTTAGTTTATAAATTTAAGGCATAAAGAAAGAAGAGTGATTTCATTTAATTTCTACCTTCCTTGGCTGAAAAAAATGACATGAAGATACTTATATTCTCAATAATTTTGAAAACACACAATGGTATATGCCACTATGCTTTTCAACAGAAAACATTTTTGTGTAAATTTCTGTTGAATTTGACCCATTTCCTCTCAAATAATGTAAAGCAATGTTAGTAAATCAGAGCCTTTTTCTTTTTTAATCATTGCGACTTTGGAATTCCAAATTGACGTTTCTTTTCCATATATTGTCTATTTAAACTTCCTATGTTTATATTTGGACTCTAAATCTTGAAATTTACGCATCTTGTGATATCTAGTTGCATTTGTGGCACTGAAATTGCCTAAGGGCATCTGAGCACAAACACACCAAAAAAAAAAAAATCAAAAAAA